>WOGP01006955.1:0-12052 GCA_015342065.1 Leptinotarsa undecemlineata
CGTTAGTCCTTAGCTCGCACAAGTTTCTCAACTTCTGAGAGTTGTCGTTCGTATGGGGGGCGGCAGCTGATTAACGGAAAAACAGATTTTAAACAGACAGATTAAAGTGTGGAACATGTCCTAAGGTATATATCGGTCAATCGGACAGATCATTTAGGAATCGAATCCAGGAACATCATACGAGCTATGTAAAAAAGAAAACAAATTCAAGATATTCAAATCATCTTCTAGAAGAAAATCATATCTTTATTGAAGAGTTCGAAATTTTGCACATAGACAATAAAGGTTTGAAACTGAATCATTTGGAAACAATGGAAATTAATAAACTTGAGAATTCAAACATTTCAATGAATGACCATCTAGATTTGAATAGATCACCATTATTGAACATGTTTTCGTAAAAACCGAGAAAGAACTATTATTGATGTAGATGTGAGGTAATATGCTTTAGGTAATCATAACTGAACAGGTACCTTAGGTAGAGGTTTAGGTAACTTTTTCGAGGTAGTCTCAATTTTGGTTACCTGTAGTATATAAATATTGATGTAAGAATAAGTTGAAGTATTCTAATCACTTGAGAAAGCTACTGTGCCAGCGAAACATGTTGTGATAGATTTTTCAAATAAAGTCGTGAAGTGTAGTTTTTGAAAAAGCTTCCTAAGAGATATGCTTTCAGTATTATTCGGAAATTATACAATTGCTTTGAAGCCTTCACATATTCCGAAAGATTGTGGTAAATTTTTGGACAGATGAACTTTTAATTTTGCAATTGGCCTATGGAGATCGACTTCAAATCTCGAATCGCGGTGATGAATAGTTTTATTCGATGTGAAATTCGTTTGAAAACAACACGTAGAATTTCGGTTTCAGTTCTCATTCTATCCACCCCCATGGAAACCTTCTTGTAATGTTAAACATTAGTTCCATCGGTCAGGAGCTGGAATACCTCGATAAAAGTTTAGCCATCAGCGTTATACTGAATTTCCAATTTCATCTAATAAAACTCGTAAATCTCTCGACGAATGGCAGCAAATAAAATCTGAGCAGCAGTGAAAACCGTTTATGTGTAATCTGGTACAGTTACTAACAGCTACGGTTTCTTAGATGAGATGATTAATTGTTCCAGATTATTACCCTTTCACAATGGTGTACTGTTAGGCGATATGTTGCTGAATAGCGATTATTAAACGAAGTGTCTGCTTTGAAGTCTTCTACAATACAACATGTTAGATGATAATAAATTTTATTTATTATTATATACAGTTACCTTTTTAAAATTGATTGCTTCATTCTTTTCTTTGGAAGATTCCAACATTTTTTTGTATGAAGATGGAGGAGAAGTAGAAAGCCAAAACCTTTCTATCCCAAAAAATAATTTCTCGTAAAAGGATACCACTTTCAATTGAAACAAGATTCCTATGGCTGGGATTTAATCAAATGAGCGAATGTATGTCATCATACGAACTGCCATCAATGACATGAGTAGATCAACTCATTTGTGACATGAAGTCACAATTTGATGAATGAATTAAGTGTTTTTTCTTATAATTTTATCCAGATTTGGCATTGACGAGGTGATAAGGCATGTGTCTTTCGGCGGAACATAGAATGTCTACCAGTGACGGTGTTCCATGTAAGTGAAATTTTTCATTTACTACATTGTGTAGCAATCCTGTGAATGATGTCTGTTTCAATTCCATAGTGGATATTTGGAATACACATTGAATAGAGAAAATTGTCCGATAGATTCGGCCGTTACTTGATAAAGATCCATAGTAATTTCAAAAACTACACCCCACGATTTGACCTTCATAAACTTTATTTCGAAAAATATATGTTTCGCTAGCACAGTAGCTTTTTGAAGTAATTTGAAAAAGCTTGAAAAAGCTACTGTACTAGCCAAACATGTGATATATTTTTCAAAATAGAGTTTGTGAAGATCAAATCGTGGAGTAGAGAAAAGTGATTTTGTATAATTTAGTGACAGTAGCTCTATCGAAAGGGCTTTTCTATCAGTTTGTGTCTCAAATTGCTTCCTTTGGAAGATTCCTACACGTTTTTGTATAAAGATGTAGAAGTACAAAGCGAACATTTTTCTTTTCCGAATTGTATTTACATTCTGACGAGTTTGAAAGGGCAGCAATTCCCTGAAAATATTGTGACACAATACAAATACATTGTTTTGATTAACTTTCTGTAATTATAATTTTCTAAAGTAGCATAAGGAAATGAATAACCATTTCAGTTTCTGGAAAGTACTTTACGGAAGGTGGAAAACTGAATTCTTTGATTTTATAGTAGTGTGTATCACATATTTCGCGGATCCATCTACATCGAAAACCTTATACTATGCTTTCGTTAGATCAAAATTGGATTATGCATCCGTAATCTGGAGTCTATTTCATCAGTTGTACACAGAGGAAGTTGAATTAGTACAACATCGTTTCCTAAAACTTCTCTCCTATAGATCAGACAATATCTATCCACCAATTGGATTTTCCCATGATGCATTATTGAGTAGACATGCCATGAATAGCTTGAGTTGCCGTCGTCACTCCACAATTTTTCTTAATAAACTGGATAATAATTTAGTTATTGACTCAATATTCTGCATAAACTGAATTTCTATGTACCTAGACAAACCTCTGGAGTGGTTAATCTTTTTTATCTGCCAACACCATGTATAAATATTCTGAAACGTTCACCTTTGCATAACCATTTTTTTTATTTCATTATTTGAAAGTGTATACTTCAAAGAGTACATCTGCAAAAAATCTGAATTTTCACTCTGTATCTTCCCCTTCAAATTATTAGTTGAATGTGGCGTGGCGTGGTCAAACTTGACGTCACATCAGCCGGTAGTGCTGGCGTATACGCAAAATAGATACGTGTACTAAAGCCGTAGAGAGCAAGTTGTGTATTGTTTAACAGTGTATCAACTGCGTTAATATATGACACATGGTGTTTCCAAACCAGTCAGCAAATGAAACAAAATCCGACGATGGAAACGATTCATAATCTCCAACTACAGGCCCGGTTGCCACCGCTCGAAGCTCATTGCTTGGTGTGACGTCAGGACGCGGGAGATATCACATTTTTAATTGCTCTTGCTCAGTTGATAATTGACATAAAAACCGAAAAATTTTGTGGAATACTTGAGAGATGATTTACTTTGATAATATTAAATTCTAAATAAAAAACTAAATTATCCTGAATGAGCCCATTCTACAAGTTGCCAACTCGACATTTTTCACTGTTCCATCTCTGATTTTAGATCTTTTTACTTCAGCTGAGTTATATGTATTGTTTTCATCTTATATCTTATTGTAGTTGTATTGTATTTTGATTTGATTTATAACCATGTTCTGTAGTTGGCTGTAACCTGTAGAACAGTGTATGAATAAACAAAGCTGATATCAACGATCTGTAGAACAGACTCTGAAAGTTATTTTTAGTTGAGTAAAACTGTGTTTGTTAATTTGTTTACGTATTTTCATTTACCACTATCTGATTAAACAAAAAATAGTGGTTTATAGGCTTTTACAGCTGGTGTCTGACAGATTATTAAATATTTTTGGTTTTATTAGCCTTCGTAAGCACATTTTTCAGCCTGCAACTACGGCGATGCGCAAATCATTGCGCAGATCACTCGGATCATTGCCGAATTGCCTTTGATAATATATGTCGCAGTTACAGACGAAATATCAGGAGTAAAACTCTTAAGACCACAGCCAAAGAATCCAGAAACAGCAAATAATTATAACACAATACATTTCACATTTTCAAATCAGCTTTTCTTGAGGCGAATACACGATTTGAGATATTTTTTGTATACCCCACGGTAGAATCCAACTAAAATACAAGTCAATGAAAATTTTCTCAGACAGTCAAGCGGTGTTGGAAGCTCTTGGCTCCTACCGAGCAGCGTCTAAGTTGATATCATATTGCCAAAAAACGACTCTGCTCAATAGGAAGACTCAACAAATTGTTCCTGGTTTGGATTCCTGGCCATACTGGCCTGGAAGGCAATGAGGCTGCTGACTCCCTTGCAAAGGAGGGTGCTGCAAGCAGTTTCATCGGACCAGAACCTGTCATTGGCATTGCTTCAGGTTTTGCCAAACAAATATTGAACACCTGAATGAAAGACCTCTGGTAGAATCATCCAGTATTGGCTCACTCCAAGGCGTTTATTCATCCTTCGAAGCTTGAAACCAAACAGTTGTTGGACTAAAGTAGGTCTGAGTCCGAGTCATCATATGCAGAGACTCGGACTGTCGGAAGACAGTTCGAGTCTCTGTTTGGAAAATGATGAAACAACAGAGCACATACTTCGCGCCTGCCCCGCTGGGAAACAAATTAGGTTTTCAGAGTTTGGTAGAACAACCACACTTCTACCATCTGACCTAAAAGATCAGTCACCATATAAACTAATCGGCTTCGTGAAAAAGCTGGGATTTTCAGTCAAGTTTTTTATAGGTGTGAGCCAAAATAAATCATTGCAGGTTGCGGTGGAGGGTCAAATAGGCCTACTCACTTTTGACCTTACCTAACCTAACGTAACCCCTTGTATTCTATGAATTACTTATAAGTATTGGTTATCTAACATATTATTATTTGAAATCATTTGAATAAGTTTTGCGTCACACTCCCGAATCTGGAGAGAGTTTTCGTGATCATTACGAGTATTGACAGGCGCTGGTCGCACCCTTTCCAGCGAAGTTCGTGACCCCGCTCGATTTGCGAACTCCGATAAGGATTTAATGCCTGAAAACAAATATTCCCACCGAGGAATACAATGAAAGAGCGGATTCATCGGTGAAAGCGCCGGTGAATCTGCCGCCCAAACATGGAAACGGCCGGTGTGTGGATTCGAAACTATTATCGTTATTCAGCTCGGTAATTGCTTGCAATCCACCATTAACGACGAAATCTCGTATTTAAATTAACCGGCAGGCTATGCTCGCTTACTTCGATTGAAGGTATATTGATTCGCATTGCAGAGGTCGTCTATAGTTTCTGTCTCCCATCCGTCTGGGAACCTGCTGGATCACTATAGTACATGAAGTTCCGATTCCTGGCCTTGAAAATGAAATAGGGGTACAACAATACTTTGATATCGGATATCAAGAAGTTGAACAAAATATCAGATGAATATTGTTTTAGTCTTCTGTATTGTTACGATATTTTCGAATTTTCGACTGTTGCATATTCAAAACTCACCCCGTACATGCCTTGAATGAACTTTTCCTACGTAGAGAAAACCATTGGAAAATTCGGAATAGTATCCGAGATTTTGAGATGGAATTTGAAAAGATATCTTTATCACTTTCCTTATCAAATTGAACCAATGGAAATAATTATTCGAATGTGGCTGTGACTGGTTGTCGAAACTTTGCTTAAATACTTCTAAAGAAATGCACAGGTTTAATTTGATATCATAAATAAGACAGTAACTAGGCCTCAACTCCAATGAATATGTGAATGAAATAAAACCACCTATACAATGGACAGATCACTCTAAGTGGTATTGGCTTATCAACTGCAATGAACCATCTGGTTTAATCCCATTGTTTAGGGTAGCGTAGTGTGATATTCTGATTCTCTTCGAAATAATCGCAAGAGGTTGATGCAATGTTATAAATGCCAGCATTGGGGATACGCTACGAAACCCGGATATGTCTAAAATACGCTGAAGGGCACCAGACGTATGAATGTCAAAAGCTTTGTACAGAGCCTGCAAAATGTGCCAACTACGGTGCAGATCACCCCGCCAATTCCAGGAACTGTTCAACAGGGGAACAGGGGAAAGGCGGAGGAAATCGAAGCCAGACAGAGAGACAGGCAACTGCCACCGCAAAAACAGGTTCAGTCAACCCCTGGACAAAAAGAGCCGAGATACAACAAGCACCTGGGTCACCACACCTCCTTTACCCACCACCAGGAAGAGCGGGTGATTGGACCCACGACGGGGGCTCAACATAACCTCATTGGGGCAACCAACCGCTACTAGAGGCTACCCACTGGAAAAATGGAACGCGCTCGCAACGTTCTCGGGAGGTATCAGCAATTATAACTTCTAAATGCCTATAAAGGCATGCATGTTAAATGTGAATGAAGTTTACAACAAATACCCCAGTGTTGTTAACTTCATTCATTCACATAATGTTGACATAATGTTTCTATCCGAAACTAAGCTGCGACACGAACATAAGCTGAAGCTACGAGGTTTTACAACTGCCCGAATGGACCGACCTGATGTTGTGAGGAGCCGTGGGGTGGCTATCTTGATAAGAAAAGGTATCGCACACAAGCAGATATCTTAGCAGCGGAGCAGCATCGAACATGTTGGTATCAAGCTTGCTGACGGTACATGCATTTTGCGGTGTACAGTAAGTTAGGCTCCGCATGATTTGGACAATCTGTGGACACAAAGTATTGGTTTTGGGAGATCTCAACGCCTGAAATCGTGAGTGAAACTGCCACAATCAGCCGAACCCTAATGGTAGGCCATTGCTGGAGTATTCTCTGAACAATAATATTGTCATTGAATACCCCGAGCAGCCGATACACTTCCCTTGGAATGGTTCGTCGCTCACCACGATTGACCTTGTACTCAACAAATACGTTTGGGATCTGGATGAGTTGGTCACTGTGGATGAGCTGACCTCCGACCATTGTCCGGTGTTCTACGATCTGAATAGTGTCAAACCAACAACCAGAAGAGTCAATTACGCCTACAAGAGCATGAACTGGTCTAAGTTCAGGGCGTCCATGAACAATCTCATCGCTATCAAGAACAATATTGATAAAGATGATATTGATGAGATTTGTGGGCAATTCGTCCAGAACATTCGAAGATCCAAAGACTCTCTACGAGGAAACTCGTAGTGAAAGATGATCGAGACATCCTTCCGCTTGATGTTGATGAACTCATTAAGCAAAAACATATGATGCGCAAGTATTTGCAGATAACACGTTAAACTAGTAGCAATTATCGCATAAGAGAATTCACCAACATGAAGTGGAGAAAAAACCCGAAGGCCTTAACGTGCATGACCACTCTCTGTAGAGGATGGCCAGAAGACGGTTTGAAGCCATCCCAACCATAAAGAAGGGTGACGTGCAAGCAGTGACGGATCACCAAAAGTCTCCGACAATACCGGATTCGATATTGCTGAAGTGGATCACAGACGTCGATGAGGTAATGGCAACTCTAGAACCTCTATGGGGAAACAAACTAAGGCATCGATGGGATTGAAACAGTTTTACATTGCAATCTGCTGCGAAAGGGTGTTGTACAACTAGTACATATAGTCAATGTTATAATCAAACACCAACACTTCCCAGATTATCTGAAGCATGCGGAGGTAGTTCCCGTCCACAAGTCTGGAAAACGAAAAAATCTTATCGATAGTTATCGCTCGATCTCGCTGCTCTGTGCCGTGGTGGATCATTGATAAGATTCTCTTGAGTAGACTTTTTCGTCTGGAAGAAACTCATCCCTGAGGAGCAATTCGGGTTCCGGCGAGGTCGGAATACAACTTCCCAATTGATCCGGGTTATTAACAGGGTGAAAGAATCCTTCAACCAGGGGAGGAATACAGTTATGGTTCTGCTGGACATCCAAAAAGCTCTCGATAGAGTTTAGATAGAGGGATTTGTCGCCACGATGTGGTCGGCAAGCCACTATCCCCACAGTGGAATTCACAATGCTTTTCGTCATCGTCTAGTCAGGCGAATTTTGGAACAGCTCAATATCGAGAATATGTCAAAAAAGAGTTTTTTTTCTTGTTAGAAGATTGCTCGCGTTCGGCCTATTTAAAAAAAAACAAGAAAAATCTTCCAAATAACTATAGACCAGTCGTTATTCTAGCAGTGATATCAAAAATGGAGAAAGCAGTAAACCACCACATTCTCAAATATTTAGAAGGCTTTAACATCTTTAGCAATCATCAATATGTCTTTCGAAAACATATTTGAAATAACGTAATGAAGAAACATGATATTTGACATTTCTGAAGCATTTAACCGTGACCAAACTTCGATGTCGGATCTTGTCGGATAATTTTTGTGTATGGCTCTCCAGTTTTCTGAAAGAATGATTTTTGCAAGTGGCCGTGCCGAGGTTTCAAAAATAACGGTTTCAACATACATGATACTATCGACCCTACCCGATTTCGCTTTATGTCCGCATTTTTTCTGTCATACCTGTTTTCGCTTGCGTTTGACGATATACCTTGAGTTGGTTATTCTACAAGGTTCCGATCGGAAGTCGTTAAATCGTCAGAATGAAGCGCCAAAAGAAAATACATGGGATTTTTAGCTGGAATTCTACATTACTTTTGCTACATTACTGTGGATGCAGGAAAGCAGGGTTCCAGTGCTCTCCAGCTTGCGACCAGTGTATTAGGCAAGCTTGTCTTAATGTTTCACCTCAGAGTGATATTAATGAAAACGGTACTTTTGACCCTGAAATCGTGGAAGAACTGGAGACGAAAACACAGAGGAATTTGAAATGTTATTTTTCAATAACAACATTATTCAAAAATTTTATTTCTTTCTTTTTATTCAGTTACGAAGTAATCAGTATACATCAAATCAGAACTAAAAGATAAATAAAATTTAAGCATTTCCTTTAATACCTTTATAATTACACGAGTAGGTAAGTGTTATTTTATTAATAGATTCTGAGAGATATTAAAAAATTAATATAGTAATATAATAACGTATTAGTTGATAAAAAAGACAAATTATTGAAAATTACATATTTACCAATAATTTATAAACTTCATACGGCGTGGTTTGAATTGGGACTACAGGTTGATCTCGAAAAATATTCTAAATAATTAAATACTGCGCGCGCTCTGCATTCTATCTCGAACATGATTCAAGAAAATAAAAAACAATTCAAACAGAGTTGTAGATAATTCAATCGCCTATAATGATTATAATGATTACAAATAACATGAAACCCATAGGAAACAGGATATTTGCAGTAAATGTGTAAAAAGTCGATTTTTTGACCTTCGACTTTGGATTATCTGTAGTCGCGGACACTTACCAATAAGTTGGTTTTGAGACACGTTTTAAGGTGTCAATATAAATTTTATAGGAGACTATCTCCCATTCCGAGATGAATTTCCTAATATTCCTGGTATATCACGTGATTTACTATGAGAAGTGCTTTGCTTTCAACCCACTGTCTTATATTAATTTCCAAATAACGAAATATTTCATAGATGTTTTAATACAAATGATCATTTTTATTATGAGAGTGGTCCCCTTAAATACTCGTAAACGTTATGTGACAGCACTGCGGAGTGTCATTAACACCAATTCGCAATAGTGTTGCATCTATAATCCAGTAGGAGACCAGTTGCTTATATAATTAGTTGAAATATTAATCTATAATTCAGTCATTTTCATTGATGAACAACTATATCTCAAAAACTAAAAATAAGTTAAATAAAGAATAATAATAGAACCAAACACTAGACTTCTTTGTAGAACATTTTTACAAGGTTGGCTTTCTGCATTGAAATAAACTGAAAGATCAGATTTCCTCCCAAAAATTTGGATAAGAGCCAAGTTTGTATTTCGTGACAAAGAGCTCAGAACGACCATCTACGTTATAGATATCGTTTCAGCGAAGGCAGTAGTAGGAACATATTGTTGCTCATTTGAGAGTTGAAAAAATTAGACATGGTTGACACATTGACTAGGCTGTAATTTGAGAATATTCTAATGGAAATAATTTCAAGAAAAATTCTTACTGCACGGCTAATCTACCAAATGGAGATGATCCCATTTAATTTTTCGATTTATATTTTTTCTATTCACATCTATATAGATGGAAATAGTTTCGTCCGATCTTGGACTAAACTGGTAAAATAAATTTTATTAATTCATGGGTCCCTTTGACAACTTGAGTTAGTCCATCGAACTTTGGAAAACAAATTTACAATGGACTGTGTGGAGTAAGAGTTTTGTCATGCCCCATTTTCAGTCTTACAAAAGCGTCTATAAATGTGTCACATACGTTTCCCGTTTTTTAAGTGTTATTGAACAACACCAGGCTTAACTTACGTACGAAGTAAAATATGTGTCACATATTTTACACTTTCATCACTATGGTCATAACTGATAATTATTTAAACAAATAATAATTTTAGTAAATTCATTAAAAACAATAAAAATTAAACTCCAGTGTCGGATAGATCTAGAGTATACGTAGCAAGATATTTATTGGCGTGTTCGCAGTGATTATTCATCTTAAAATCACTGTCATATGTTGAAATATCATCCAAAAAGAACATTTCTGGATATTCCAACCATCATGAGGTTCATATTCGATCGACTGATTCTAAAGGTATTTTTCAAAAACTGAAGAAATAATTGCATGAAATTAATTTCGTTCAGTTATCTCAGAAAAGGAAAATTAAGTATCCACGAAGTCGCTGAAAGTTTAACGAACAGCTTCTAATATATTTTAATGAGTATACATTTTTTTTGTTTAAGTCAAAGTTATGATTCTGTTTATAATGTTGATAAAACAAAAACAACTGTGAAAGCGGCGCAAACTAGACGTAGGAAAAAATGTCCATATACATTAATTAAATTCACTCTGCACATCGAGTTTCGTTTCTACCTTTTACTGCTTCCAAATATTTCACTTTTTCTGTAACGTCAACATTTATTGTCAAACAAGAAAGACACTGTATGATATCTATCTTCATTCCAAGTTTAAATTTATTGGTAATGTAAAATTCCAAAGTTGACCTTGATAATGAACGACTCGTAATGACGAAATAACAAAGAAAAGTAGTTCATTAATTTTTGAGTGGTATCAATTAAAATCACATAATCTGCAATTTTATGACCTATGGTGTGCATTTTTCTGATTTATAATTTATGGGGGAATATATCTGAACGTACTTATATGCTCGTATGATAGAATTTCATTAATGCTGCTCTCTCAATACATGAAAGATATTTGAGAGCATTTTATTATTGCGTTTTCTTCAATCAGTTGCTACTTAAATTTTGTTGAATTCGCAAGTAAAAACAATATGGATATCGTACATTTTCCACCATTAGTGTTCCACTTCTGTCATGATAATTTTGTGTTGTTCTTCGCAGCCCATATCAAAGCAACCTTCTCTTCAACACACCACTCTCCAGAGGCACGTGAGGGCCAACAGAAACGTTAACATACCAAGATTTCATTTTCCTGTCGGAAAACCTGGTCAGCCTGGACAGTTGGAAGTTATTAAAGCACAGGTAAAATTCACCATCATTATTTTTAAGGCTGCTTTCACACTTCTTTTATTTTGAATAGAACATTTACTTTGTCTGTTTCGCCTATGTTACTTTTATTTGTGCGCATTTTTTGCTAAGCGAAATATTCGCTAAAGATAAGTGGGATGATTTTTTTAAATTTGCGTATTTACAGCCTTTTTTTTTATTAGGTTGCAGCCGTTTTTGCAAAAATTGGTGATAGAACTTCAAGGGAAAACTTTGCTGTGATTACACAAGCCTGTCAACTACCTCTGTATTGGAAAACCCCCCTGTATTTGGCAGCCTGTGCGGATAAAGGCAGTTGTTCCTTGGATCAGTTTATGGCTTTCTGGCAAAGGTACTTTCAATATTATTTTCAAATTTACTTTCAATATACTCTGATCTGAGCAGATTTTTTTATGAGTATTGGTGATATTTGATAATGTGAATGAATGTAGAAATACCTATAAAACTTTGAAAATTTGTTATCCTTCTATGATTGGTATAATCGATGTACGAGTAGTAGGTATTGATACAACATTCTGAACAATGAAAAAACGGAAATGTTGTGAACTTATCTTTCATGTAATACAAAAATTATAATAGATTTACTCGAAAGATAGGTACAATGCGTACGGCAGCTCTTCGTCGGTATGCACTATGGGTTTCGTTCAAAAAACTTTTCAGTTTCCTGAAATTTCAGCAATTGAATAATTTCTTTTATAAAGATCTAAGTTGAGCGCCACACAGCCTATAAAATAAATGACACATGACC
>WOGP01006956.1:0-11530 GCA_015342065.1 Leptinotarsa undecemlineata
TAAACGTAATGCATATCAGCCATTTCCTCATTTGTGTATGCCATTTTGATAACAAGTGAATTATTAAAGTAACAAATTAAGAACAGAACAACAACACACAATTAGTATTAATTCAATTTCGAAAATTCACAAACTGACTGGGTCATACCAATTCAATTGTCACTTTAGCTAATAGCGACCTACTAGATTGATTGGTTTCGTATTTTAGCATTTATGACTATGTATCTCTGTAGATGTTCGTAAAAAAAACCAAAGAGACATTTTTTGTTTAGAATGAAACAAGCTATCGGAAATAAATTTTCAAATGGTAAACAAATACTAAAACAAAGAGTTACATTGTAAATAAATTTTAGGGGTTGCGTTTTCCACCCCTTGCAACCATGAAGTAAACCAAATTAATCACTGGCTAAGTGTCATTTTATAAGTACAAAACGTCAGGTCAATTTCAATATTGTAACTTTTTCAGTGCTTGTGAAAAAAAATGGTTATACACATTTTATGTACACCCTTCAAGGGGCTGTATCTTTA
Organism: Leptinotarsa undecemlineata; assembly: GCA_015342065.1. Classification (NCBI taxonomy): domain Eukaryota; kingdom Metazoa; phylum Arthropoda; class Insecta; order Coleoptera; family Chrysomelidae; genus Leptinotarsa; species Leptinotarsa undecemlineata. The sequence continues at coordinate 529 of WOGP01006956.1, forward strand.
CAAGGGATGCTCCAATGAAATTTCTTTATATAAAGGATCCTATCTTTTTTTCGATGAGGAATAACCTCCTTGAATGTTTTACACTTATTCAGTTACACCCTGAATTGGATTTGCATTTTTTATACTCTTCTACTATTCTTCTAATCAAGTCCTGTCATTTGATACCCATGTTGAGGTTGTGAAAAAATATGTGAGTTATCATGACTCAAAATCTATTGGTTGTAGTGTTTTGAATACGGATTCATTACTATATCACAGTTGCAATGATATACTATATCACAGTTGCAATGATATGGATACAGTAGCGGAGTAATTTCGCGTCAAGAAGGTTATCACAGCACCGGCAGTTGACTGGGCTGTCAAGTCGTTTGAGTCTTTCAAATCTCCTGGAGAAGATGGTATATTTCCAGCTTGTTTTAATGCACTGGAAATAAATTCACCTTGCCTCATAAAATTGTATAGAGCTAGTCTGGCGTGGAACCATATACCACCCAGTTGGTTGGCAGCAAGAGTAGTATATATACCTAAAGTGCTTCACCTGAATCTATAGAATCATTCCTGGCTGAAAAAGGCATACCATAACTGGCTGGATTTATACTATGCTGGTAAACAGAACGGCAACCACGACTATTCAAGACGAGACCATTAGATTCAGAGTCACCGGAGGCTGCCCTCAAAGTGATGTACTATCTCCCCTTCTATGGTCGCTCCTGATGGATAGTTTGTTTGATGCCCTCGAGAGAAGTTAAGTATATCTGCAAGCTTATGCAGATGACCTTGTCATTGCGGAGAAAAACAGACTGCTGGTTATTACTGAAATTCACAGCAATTTGGGAGTGACCTCGGACGTTATGCCTCCAGCTGTCAACTACAAACTGCCGTTTAAAACTGTTTCCGAGTAGAGAAGACTAGATCCTTCGGGAAAAGGAATATTAAGAGCAAATAGTTGTTGGTTGACAGATGGATCAAAAACACCTTCAGGTTCTGGTGCAGGTGTTTTCAGTTACAGACCCAGGACAGATATCAACCTGTCTACCAGAAAATATGGAAAAATGTTGGTTTTCCCAGGATATTTCACCTTAGTTGTGAAAATTAAGATGCGAAATATCGTTTCCTATGTGTTAGAAAAATCTTGATTTGTGGAAAATGGCTTTTTCAGTTATTTAGATAGAGAAATCGTGCTTTCTTCAAAGAAGCATCGATAGGGCTTCTTAGCAGCTTTCGATTGACACCTCAATCACGTTTATAGTTCTTGTGGTTCAATTTTTATTAACATTTGAGTTTTGAAAAATATTTAATTTTTCAAACGCATTTTTCAGTCAGAACAACTGAGAATATCGAGAGATATGGCGTCAAGTTCTATACGAAACTGAGGAAACTCCATGCGCATGCTGACAGGCATGAGTATCGAGTGATAGGTCCAGATAAGCTTACATTCTATCGTAGGGATAACAGACCTGTGCTTGATATCGTACTACTCAGGAACGTCTATCTGTATTGTAGAGTGTACACTTTGTCGGAACTTGACTCAGATCATAATCCAGTCATCCTGATGCTGAGTGATGATCTCCCTCCCCAGGATTATCACATGAGATCATCCATGGATTGGGAAGGCTTCAAGGCTCATCTAGTGGAGACACGTACGGACCGTGAGGCGGCAGTGGCGGATTTCGAATTGTCTGTGAACAACGCTTTCCGCGCAGCAACAACCAGCTGTTATCTATACGGCAGTCCATTCAGTCGAGGAATCAGAAAGTTTTCGAGTCAGCTGAAACTCATGATAACCCATCAGTTAGAAAATCTGTAGATTACACTACAGACGACCCCACTCGATTCAGAAGGACCCGTCGTTCGGTCGAGTGAAGGCCTCACGACGTTGGGTTAAATCATCAGTTTGTTCATCAAATACCCCAGTCAGGAAGGGGCACACAAGGCCAGAGCGGCATAGAGGTCATTGATCTTTATGTCATCACCAAAAAACACCTTCAGTTATGAACCACTCGTCCTCCTGACGAAAAACAGTTGAAAGGGTAAGGGAAAAAATGTCCAAACTGAAGAAAATGAAAATGACAAACACGAAAGTTAGTTAGTTGACTTTTGAACGTGGGCCCATATTTTTTGAACGTGGGCCCATATTAGTCGCTCTTGAAAACTTGAAAGCTTTTCGAGAGCTGAAGTTAGTTGATTTTCGAACTTGATCCAGTAATAGTCGTCTTGAAACACTGAGAGAGTTCGAAGCTATGGTTGATGTTTATCAAATGTATTCGAGTCTGTAGTTCTTTTCAGGACTAAATGGAGATAAATCATAGTGCAGGAGTTTTCAGGGATCTGCGATTGCAGCCAGTTAATGGAATTTCGAGAAATTTCATGTTCCTTTTTGGCACTCCGCCAGAGGAAAGCAGCCCAAATCCTGCAAAGGAAGAGCAGGTCCCTACTGAAGTTGCTCAGGTACCCTATAGATACCAAACGGTGCCAACGAAGCAGCGGTATATCGAGCTTGAATTTGAGGGGGGCATGACATCATTAGTCACATCCTTCGGGTGAACGACTCAACTTAACCGTTGGGATCTTCCAAGACTTCGGGTTCTTCGGGACTTAGGGTTCTGGTTTCTAAACAACTAGCTCAGTTCCTTCTGTAGGCCTTGGATAGGAAAGTAGTTTTGTGATCCAAGGGTGAACTTAAAAAATTAGATTTCCGCGAATACTTCTTTCTGACTATTTCCTTGTCAGAGTCATTTTACGGAAACTTGGAAATCGAAATGCAGACTACGGCAAAACACCCGCTAGCGCAGCTTGCAGAAAATACATCAGTGCCAAATAGCGAGACCACAACTTTCGGTCAAACGAATTTCTTATCAGATATCTTTAGTCGCCTGATGGCGACTCCGACGAGCCGACGCGGAACCCCCCTGGAATCTGTTTCCACGGAAAACAGTATTTCGAGAACTCCGGTAGGATCAGCCAGGCTGAGGCTAGGTTCTACTCAGCATAGTCATTTTTCGCACGAGAACATTAGTACCTCCCCACCTGGTCGCAGAGCGACAAACCCTGGGCATTGATGGTTTTTCAACAAGACGAATAATTCGAGAATTCGACATATCTCAAAGGACAGCGTTGTCCTCAAATCGCGATAAAACATCGCGATGAGAAGAATTGATTTGCTACATGCAGAGGTGGAACGTCAGGCAACGTCTCTCCGAGAAACTGGACATCATCTCCGATGAGATATTCCAGTTAGACCAAAGAGAGAACCCCAATTAGGGCTTCCACAATGGTGAATTGCGAGTATGATCTCTTATCGAGATGGGCTAAGAAACCGAGAAAATCGCATTTTGAATCCTATGCGGAACAAAATGCAGAAATCGAGGATTTTCGCGGACGGCGACAACCGAAAGGAGTTTTCTTCTCCGGAAGCGAGTATTTTGCCTGAATGTGAGGCATTGAGGCACACTACGGAGTGTTACCCACTTTTGTGGTATACCCTAGACCAGATGCACACAGGGTAGGTAGGTAGGTCTGAATTGAGTGAGTCTATTCGATCCTCCACCGCAACCCAAAGGGTTTATTGTGGCTCACACCTATTCACACTCGGCCAAATAACCCCCGCTTCTTAACGAAACCGATTAGTTTGTATGGTGAGTGATATTTTAGGTCAGATGGTGAGAGTACGGATCTGCCGAACTCACAGAACCTGATCCGGTCCCCAGCGGGGCAGATACAAAGTATATGCTCTACTGTTTCATCATTTTCCAGGCAGAGGCCATTATGGCCAGGAATCTAGACCAGAGACCATCTGTTAAGTCTTCCTATCGAGGAGAGTCTTTTTTGGCAGTTTCCTACCAATTTAAACGTTGCTCGGTAGGAGCCAAGAGCTTCTAACGCCTCTTGACTATCCGATAATATTTTTATTGACTCGTGAGTGAGGTTGGATCTATCCAATCTCTCCGCACACAATTCAATAGCGTAAACTTCCGCTTGAAATACGATCGCATAAGTTCCTAGGCACGTAGATAACTCTGTCCTGGGTCTGCGACTGAAAACACCTGCACACAAGGTGAACGGGCATCGTGTGGAATCCAAAATTTCAAGAGAATATTTGTCATTGCCAAACCCGACAAACTCTCATTTTACAACGTCGGACAGAACTTTCAGAACAGGAAAAGTTTCGAAAGACACAGCGACGGACAGAACTTTCAAAACAGAGAAAATTTTGAAAGACACAGTACCGGACAGGACTTTCGAAACAGGGAAAGTTTCGAAAGATACAACGACGGACCAAATTTTCGAAACAGGAAAAGTTTCGAAAGGGGCGGGAATAGAGGAACGACGCAGCGCAGGTCGTCTCACGCAAAGCGTTGAGATGCCCCTAGGGGGAAACCCTTAGCGGTCCCTGGAAGGAAAAGAACACACACACACGCACAGGCGCGCCTCGTGTTCTGTTCCAGCTTGTAACTGGTGCCCTAGCGGAAGAGCTAGGGTGGTGGTGGTAGGTCAGGGGGTCACCCTGAAGCCGAAAGAGGCTTGGGGGTGGCTTCATGAAGTGGCCAGTCCCTCAACCAAACCCAATTCCCGAACCAAGAGCTAATTGAGGCATACCAACTTCCCGTCGTACCCAGACAGAAGTCCTGAAATCCCTAGGGCTCACGATATTACCTGCGCAGATGAATAAGAATACAATATGTAAATTGATCTTGACATAAGTAATTCTGATAGAAAATAATGTTTTTTTATAAAATAGGTAAATGTCGTGACAAGCATGTGAATTGTGTATTGTAATACAATGATGGATTGAATTGATTTAAAACTTATTTCTTTTTTGGAGAGCACGTAAATGAAGTTTGTTTCTGAAAAAGATTTTTCGATATTAATTTATTTTCTATCACCACCAGAATTGTTTTTATAAAGCGTACGATGAAAAATAATGAGACAACAGTAATATTCAACAGGAAATGAACAATTTCATGAATTTCGAATATCGCAGATAAGCAATACGCAACAATCAAAACCTTTCAGGTTATCATGTATAAAGGTTGCGAAAAGAAAAGATATATTCAGCATGACATTGTTTTCCAATAATATGATAAAGATATAAATCTCATTCATATATTACTTCGTTTTTCGCTCATTCTGAGAATATTTCATAAGACAATTTCAAGTATCAATTAACCTTCACGTACGTAGGTATATTTACTACAGAACCGGATCAAAACAACCCGTCAATAAATTACAACATATTTTAAAAGGGGTCATTAGCATATCGATGGCAAAAATACTTTTATAGAAATAATATTATCAAATAGCATAACAAATATTGAAGAAGTTTGAAAGAAATATCTTCATCAGTAGAACCTACATGCAAAATTTCAGCCTCCAAAAATATACCAGTACGGAGAAACAGTGATGAAAATGTAACTTTATTTTATTAACGCGCCTTTTTTCTTCGCAGCTGGTATAGATAAAATAATCTCCAAAACCAAATTTATTTCTAATACCTTTAATAATTCTCCAATAAAATATTTTTCCAACAAGTTCATGAGTTGGTGAGAAATGTTTAAGCTTCACTATGCATACCAACAATCTAAATCTAATGAAATACTTCCAAAAATTTTTTTTAACTTCAGGTGACAGACAACAAAGTGTGAAAAACAATCATAATTTTTCTGAAACTAAAATAGTACAGATAACATTATTGAATTTATCAAAAGTATAATCTGATTTATAACTCTGGAGCTACTGGAAATATCGAAATTGTCTAATGAACCAATTTAATTCATCTTCAAAAGAACTAAGAAAAATTTTATAAAATTTTTCATTACTGTAATAGTTCGAGAATTATTTCGGCATCGGAAGGCATGTTACAACTGAAAACTGCAAATATCAAATAAAACCTAGAGGACACTCTTGGTTTCTCTCAAGAAGATAACAAAAAACTGCATAGCCATTTTACTGAAACTTTTATTGAAAGTTAGAAAAATTATAGTATTTTTTCGAAAGATTAAAAATATCCAGTATTTCTACAGAATCTGGTTTGTTAATCTCAACGAGTATTATGAAAAGGGCTGGACTAATATGGGAACAATAGATATATTAGAACTTGACTGCTCTGGTAGAGTAATATCATACTAGTTTATTCGCTAAGTTGAACTCTTACAACGATTTGAGTCAAATTGCAAAATGACTCAAAAGTAAAAACTTGTACTGCCTAAAGTCCGAAGAGTTTGCCCAATAACCTCCCATCGTTGTTTCACTCATAGTCCAAGGCTGGCATCGAAAATATGCATCAATTTTGATTAGTTTTTGAATGTTCACTTTTTCTATAGTTCGTAATCAGAAACTTTTTGAAGCGATGACAAAAAGAAATGTATGATATTTATATAAGTGTTCTGTTTGATATAAGAAATGAAATCAAATGTATTTCATTTCTTATATCAATATCTTATATACAGTCATCCAATACATCAATTTATAGCCTAGTAAAATTTTACATAACCTAAAACAGTATATGTAAGCTATACAACGATCTGGCAGTTCAATATAACTACCACGTTTCAAAATTCTGGCATCATCATTCGATATATTTTCTGGTCTCACACTTGTCTCAAGATCACCTGAATTTTCCGGTAACATTTAATTTTTCTCATTCACCTCACTTATTGATGAAATTTTCATTATGATCTCCTACCACGTAGTAACGGCTACATCTATCAATTTATTGAGCTAAGATTTCATTTCAACTACTCCCATAAGAGTTAGGTACATGCAGTTCTCTTAAAATATTGAACTTAAATTCGATTGGTATATTGGATTCTTCCAAATAATTGATATATGAAAGTTTGTAATTTACTTTCATATTCAAAATGTCATCTTCCGTCTTCGAAACTGGTGAAAGTAGTCGAGATAAAAGATCTGCATATCATTCCGAGAACTTATGTTTTTCATTTCATAATCAAATGCCCATAGTATATGGGCCCACATTGTAATCTATCAACTGCAGAAATAGTTAATAAATGTTTATGATCCGTATATGAAAATTTTCTCCCACACAAATATTGAAAAAAATACACCAAAAATAAATGCTGCTACTTTCTTCTCTTCCTGAGAGTATTTTGATTTAACTAAATTCAGATAACGTGAGGCAACCATCAATTCAATTGGTTTACTTGGATCATAATGTTTTAATTTAGACGATAATCCATATTAAAAAAAAAACTAATTGATACAGTTTATTGTATGATTTTCACTATAATTATATTGAAAATCATACAATGAACTATATTGATTAGGTTTTATTGATATTTGTACCCAGCCTTCGGAAAAATTGAATATAATCCATATAAAGAACTTTGCCAACTCAGAATCGGGCTACAAGCATGGATCTCCCACCCAAGTCGAAATTATGTATCGTATTGAGGACTGTGTGGCGTGAGGGTGGCTGAAAATGATACGTCGTTAGCGATACACCACCCAAGTTAAGGTAAAAGGTTAAAAAGTATTTGAGATACAGAGCAGCAAACAACATAGGTCATAAAACAAAAGAAACAAGGACGAAATAATAAAAACTCTAATGACAACATTAGTCACAAATAGTTTCCTGTAAACTAGCAGAAGATGTTTACATAATTAAAACATCGATAGAAATTGCCAGAGTTACATAGGAAACTGTCATTGTTCTGGGTCAAGATACCTATTGATCTCTTGGTACTTTTGAATATATTAAATAATCTTAACATTTATTTTCTTAGGCCAGTTTCTTGAAATGTGAAAGATTAATTTTCAACGTCGAATAGTTTTAAATATGAATATTTCAAAAATATCGTTGCATTTCTGTATTGTTTTTCAGGTTCCGATGCAGTATCTGGATTTGACGGAAAAGGAAAATAGGTATCGTAAATTAAATATTAGACGCTGAAAATTTGTCAAATTTGGTCAATATTTTTTATAAAAAGATGCAAACAAATAAACTATTGAAAAAATGGATTACAATTAATCAAATCTATTTATAAGTATAAAAATGATAAATATTTCACTGAATCAATTAAGATTTTGAAAAATTCAATTAGCAAGAATTAAATAATCTTTCACATTGGCAAATCTCCGACCCACGGAATGTGCAGCAGGACAACATTGTTATAATGCGTATTATCAGATTCAAACTTGGCTGAGTAACGAACTGACAGCACCAGATTTAGGCTGGAAGGAACATCAACATGTAGTTATGCAAACATTTACAGAAAACGAATTATTTCCGGAAATATTACTCAAAACTATTTACTGCAGCTGTGGAACCAGAGGTAACAGTTAAAAATGTGTCTGCCGAGAAGGAACATGGTTTAAAAAGCACAAATTTATGCTCAAATTGTCATGACTCTGAAATATGCTCTAATGTGGGAAAAAAGCCTACGAGAAAGTTAATGATTCAGATGAAATTGTGGATATAAAACCAATTCAGACTGGAAATAATATCGGAGAAGGAGACGGTGACGGTCTTGAAAATTTCGGTTATCTGGTAGAATCGGTAAGGTTTGTCGAGTCTAACCACAAAAGAATGTCATCAAACAGATGAAAACTGTGTGTTAAAATATATTATAATGAATGGATAACATAATCTGGCTATCACCGGTGCTATCAGTATTACAACATCAGCGGCCATGGAGATCCTTCTAGATCTACCTCCTCTCCACATTTTTTTGGAGAGAGAGGCTAGATGGACTGCATACAGACTTGTGCACATTGCCAATTGCACAATTCAATTAATCAGACTGTTGGTTGACATTGGAAGTCACAGCATTCTGGAAATGACCTCTGACTTTATGCCTCCAACTGTCAACTAAGAACTGCTTTTATAAAGTACTATTCCCGAGTAGAGAGGACTGGATCCTTCGAGAGAAGGAACTATTGAGACCAGATAGTTGTTGGTTCACAGATGGAACAAAAACACCTTCTGGTTCTGGCGCAGACCAAAGATAGAGATATCTACCTGTCTAGGAACTTTTGCGACTGTATTTCAAGCGGAAATTTACGCTATTGAATTGTGTGCGGAGAGATTGGATAAATCCAACCTCACAAACAAGTCAATAAAAATATTCTCGGACAGTCAAGCGGCGTTGGAAGCTCGTGGCTCCTACCAAGCAACGTCTAAATTGATAGCAAACTGCCAAAAAACTCTCCTCGATAGGAAGACTAAACAGATTGTCTCTGGTCTGTATTCCTGGCTATACTGCCCTGGAAGGCAATGAGGATGCTGACTCCCTTGCAAAGGAGGGTGCTGCAAGCGGCTTCATTGGACCAGAACCTGTCATTGGCGTCGCTTTGGGTTGCCAAACAAACATTGAACTCCTGGATGGCAAGAAGATTTATGGACTTCTGGAAGAATTTTCCAGAATTGGCTCACTCCAATGCGTTCATCAACCCTTCGAAGCTTGATACCAAACACTTGTTGGACTACAGTAGGGATGAATTACGATGTCTAACAGGCTTTCTTACAGGTCACTGTCACTTGAATCATCATATGCAGAGACTTGGACTGTCGAAAGACAGTGTGTGTTGCCTCTGTTTGTAAAATGATGAAACAGCAGAGCATAAACTTTGTGCCTGCCCCGCTGGGGACCGAATCAGGTTCTTAGAGTTCGGCAGATCCGTACGCTTACCATCTGACCTGAAAGACCACTCACTATACAAACTAATCGGCCTAACCTAACATAACCTATTGAAGATGCGAGCAAAAACGTAAAAATCCCTGCATATGCTATTTAAAGTCCGATATGAAGCATAGATAATAATATTATCTTTTATTACCCAGCAGTTAATAACCATATACAAGGTTATCTAAGTATGGTAAAAAGTAATATAGGTACTTATAACTACAAAGTTCCAATCTGAGAAAATGAACAAAAATATAATAAAATAAAATAATAAAAAAACTGCACAAAAAAATTGAAAAGTCCCATGAAAAACTGAGATGCAGTTTCAATAATATATAACAATTTGTGTTATATCAATCAAAATTAAAATCACACAAATTTGACATTAAATTGAAATTTTTCCATGAATTAATGTATTATAGCAAATGTTACAGCATTGAATGATATTCGCGAGGAACATTATAATGTCTTTACCATACTTTTTGCATGCTTGATGCTGAGAGTGAATTTTATGGTAAGGATGTTATGGAAGTTAGGATTTTGGGAGGGCTATTTTGCACTTATACTGAACTTTTTTGAATATTCAACAGCAGAATGCAACTGTAGGTTTGTAGTGCCTCCCACTCCCACATATTCGCTCACCAACAATAGAGCTTGATACATTTTCTGAATAGTGAACTAAAAGAAATAAATACCTTGATGAAAGAAAAAGCGATAATACTAGAAGGAAAAAATCCATACACTGGAACAGCTAAATACAGAAAAATTCGGAACACCCTGTCACTCACACAGACAGGAGAGCCCTAATATAGTAGAAGAGACTATCAAAAAAATTGTTCACCACTACTTTTCGCAAAATGCAGAAAATTCAAATCTTCAAAATAAGGGCAACTTACATAAAACACTAGTTGCTGGAAAAACATCTCCTGAAATAAAAATACCTAGCATCAAATCACATTCCAACAAAAAACAGGTAAATATAAACATAAAAAACGGAGTTGATAAAGAGAAGATTAACAAAACGAATCATACAGGAGGATCCACGAATCATAATATGTCAAACCTTGAAGCAAAACAAATTGAAGTGTGCAATGAATCAATCAACCTGGATGGAAATAGTGCTTTAGCTTATGAAAATGGTGACATTAAGAATGATGACTGGCAATCACAGAGAAAAAGGACGAAGAAACGACGTTATCAGGAAGAACTGGCTGAGGAAGGAAATAGCAAATTTAGAGGAGCTACACCAAAAGTATGGATGTATTTGTATCGAGTTGAACCTGATGTAGATGACTGTGATATAAAACAATATATTCAACATAAAACTAGTGAAAATGGTGAAGAATTTATAGTAAATAGAT
>WOGP01006957.1:0-12051 GCA_015342065.1 Leptinotarsa undecemlineata
GAGTTCAACTCTTTTTAAAATAAATCAAATTGTTTTTAAAGTACAATTTACGTTCAGAACTTTCAGAAAAAAAATAAATATTTGCTTTTTATGACAAGCTGCTAATACGTGTCAATTTGATTTCGTGAAAAAGTAGGAATTATTTGTTTATTACGAGGAGATTTTTTCGGGGGATAGGGTTGGTTACCACCCTTACATTTTAGGTGAATTGAGTGGCACCTCCTTATGAAGGTTGCCTTTTGACGTATATATTTTATGCTTCTGATAAAAAAGTGAATCAAACTAAAAACTTACCTACACAACGAATACAACCTGCTGATTTCCTTGACTGCTGATGACACAGAAAAGTTTTAAAAGCTGTTTTAGGGTTAATAAATCCCTGCTTAGGTGTTTACCAGAGTTTTGCTCGTTAAATAAAATTGATGTTCTATTAGCATTTTGGTCGTTGCCAAAAAATACGGCAATAACTGAAACCCTTTCAGCAGTAGCGTGAGGCATTTTCAAACAAATAATAATACACGACCCATTTGAACAAAACAATAGAACGAAGTACTAATGAAAACTGGAAGAAGAGGAGTGGGTATTGATTTTAAAAAAAGGGATTTTATTTAACAGTAAACTGATAAGAAGAACTGCTCGAAAAATGTTTTATTTAGGCATACAAGATACTGAGTGATCTGTCTAATGTATTATTAACATGGCAATTTCAACTTCAAATTATCTCGAAAACTAATCGTTACAAAAATGTCCTGTCAACAGAGTTGTAAAGGTATTCGAACCAACTTTAAAACAAGTTGCCACTCGACCTACTTTCTCTATCTAAATAAGGGTCTGAAAGGTGTCCCCCTTCAATTAGAAATCGACGTGTTCGAGTTTTTTTTTAATCTTACTTTTTATATTCAAGGCTCTGTTAAGTTTTCGTTGTTACACACTGTACTTGCAGATTTAAATATTTTAATGAAACTGCCATTAAATTATATTGATCAGAACCATCAACTTTTTCTATCACACTGAAATCAATATGTTCACAAATACATACCAAAATACCTCCAGATCTTCCTTCTCTACAGGAATAATCCGCCACATATCCATCTATATCAAAAAATTGAACTTCATCGTCAGACAGCCACGTCTCCTTCAATATCAAGATATCACAGTCATTTGTTTTCATAAAAGGCAACTATATGTTGCATGCTCGCGTGTGGGAAAACCATAGAATCTATTTGTGTTAGCTGGAGACAGGTTAATCAAGAATATTGTGCATCGATTAGTGCTGAATTGAAATTGAAAATACCTACAAATCACAAAAATTAATATTATTATCATATAAGAAATATCTACCTCATTCACCAATTCAAGTGTTACATGTTTCAAAAGTAACAACTTTGTAATTCACTCATTTGTTCAAACTTGAATTAAAAAAAATTATAAAATTTGAAATTCACTATTTTCTATTGATTTGTAATTGATACCAACTCAAGAAAAATTTTATCAATCGTTTTAAAATTTTGAGCTAGAGTTCAAATACCAATCCCGTTGATGTTTATACCAGCTATAACCTTTCCGTCTTTATTTGAAAATAGTCAATCGAGTAGTCAATTATTCTACGCAATATAATATCGTCAAAGATTTCAGAGAAGACGCTGATAATCGATATGGAGCGATAATTTTCGATGTTAGTGTAATCACCACTTTTCAATATCGAAATCAATAGTGTGATTTTAAGAATATTTGTGTAGCCTTCAAAAGAAGTACATGAGTTTATTAGGCGCCTAATTGATTCAGATAGAATATCAATACATTATTTGACAACCCCACCATACCCTGCACTTCTTCTATTACTAAGATGCTCTCACGATAAGAAAGCCATGGATCCATTTCCATTACAAAATGTTGAACAGTTCATAAAATATTGGAAAAAATCAATTTGAATTTTGTACTTCTCCATCGAAGAAGCCCAAAAGAAACAACGAGTCTGTTGGAGATACGTTGACGGCATATCCATAGTAAAATAATAATAATATTCGTCTCTATTACTACAGCCACACAAAAAAATAACAAATATCAAGTTCTAACTACATATATGAAGTTACAGTGGAAGGCGAAGTTCAATTTTCGCAGCTATGTAGATAACTGCTGAATTGTTCTTCCACTTAACCATGGGAATACAGAACTAGATATCTTTCTGCAGCACAGCAACAGCGTAAGACCTTCCATCATCATCACAATGCAGGAGAAAGTCAAAAACGGATGGCCATTCGAATTGGTGAGGAGGTTCGACACTAAGGGCCAAACATCTGTAAATCGAAAACCCACTCACACTGAACAATATCGGAATCATGAATCCAAGCATCATCAATCTTTCAAAATCAAAAGAGGAATCGTCATAACTCTAGTGGATCGTGCTTTCGGGCTTTGATAAGGAGAAATGTCTCGAGAAGGAACTAGGTATCATGAAAAAAGATCTTCAACGAAATAATTACTTACTCCAAAGTGATGGTGAAACAGACTCTGGCTGGAAGACAGCAAGACCTTCGCAAAGAAGGAAAGTCGTCGCAACCAATGTCATTGACCCTATAGAGGATTGTCGGAAAGAATAAAAATAATTGGTTCCAAGTACAACATCAGAACCTGTTTCACATCCGGAAATACATCCGTAGCAGCCTGACGAAAACTAGGCCTCCAAAGGCGAATTGCGATTCCAAGAATTGAGTGGGGCTGATTCTTTATCGATGAAACTGAGAGGCCATTAAAAATCCACATTGCCGAGTACAAGAAAAAGACAAGCAAGCAGAAACCAGCAAATCGCGAAGAGGAAAGCGAATGTTTGAACTCATCAAACATAACATCAAGTGGTCTTATGCTGCGATCATCCACAAATAGAGAAACACGAGTTAAGGAGGAAATTCATATATGTTATCCAACGAAGCATGCAGCCAAGCTAGCTTGAAGATACGCATCATATGGAAACCTGTAACAAAGCAGATAACTGTCAACTCCCACCAAACGATTGACTCCCGCTAAACAGGTGGAGCGAATAGAGGAAAGCAAGGATAGGAGAAAGCACTTGGAAGACATCTAAGTAGTCATCTCTCGGAGGAAAAGTTCAGTCATCACCTGAAGCCGATTGTGAATTCTAACAATCGAAACGTTTTGCTCAATTTTTATTTTTATATAGTAGAACCACATTAGACAATGGAACTCCGAATTAATAAAATTCACATCTAACAGTTTCATAAACAGTTTTAAAAAACCACCAAGAAGTGTTACTTAAAACTGATGACAATTTAATGTATGGAGGACAAACTGAATGTTTCATCTGGAGTTTCATTTCAATTTAATTCAATGTGGAAGCAGTTGTTTCTGGAGGGCTTTTTCCCCCAGTTTGTGTCTGAAAATAACATCTATGCATCATCCACACATTGTTGTAAACAGTTGGTTTTGAACTTGATTGCTTTCTTTGTTCCTTCGGAAGTTTCTCACATTTTTTCATGTTGGGGAATGTGAATATTTTTGTACACTCTGGAGTACATTCAAACTCAGAGGGTCGTTAAAATCTGAATGAGGTACAATACAGAAAAATTTGTGCAGGTTGATTTCCCGACATTTTATTTATTACACTTTTCCCTCGGTTACTGTCATATCGTTTTCTTGATGATCATATTCAGAACTCTCCAGATGTGATAAAGAGCAAAAAGAAGTGAAACAAATTTGTTCACAGAATATAATAACTAGAATTTTCTATATATCCACACATAGAGTCTGAGTATACCATTGACAGAAGTAAAACTGTTCCCAGTATTTTTATGCATCATAATTTTCGTTGTGTATTACATCAGTTCGGACTTCCATTGTCTAATATAATATAAATTGATTTGAAATCCCTGAAAAAATTAAAAAGAATAAACGAGAAAACAATTTTACTAGATACAAAATTGAAATTACAAGGAATTAACATACAAGCTACAAAAAATAAAAAATTGAATGAAGCGGAAAGAAGATAGAGAGGATAGGTGAAAGGTGGAAGGTGGAATCACCCTAACGACCTATAAATAGTCAGATATCTGAGGAATAAGTCCAGTTATCACCCGAAGACGATTGTGGATACTAAAAATCGAAACATCGTGACGTAACTTGGTTTGAAATCTTTCAATTTTTATTTTTCATTTTTTGTTGATAATATTTGGTGATTTTAAGCTTTCATTATTATTTCAATTTATTATTTTTTTGGTTGTTGCTTGTATATTATTTCTTTGTAATTTCAGTTTTTGTTTAATAAAATTGTTATTTAAAAAAAAAATTCCGGGATTCTAAATAAATTTATGTTATATTAGATAATGGAAGTCCGAACTTATGAAATACACCACGAAACATTGTCAACCACTTTCAAACAAACATTCTTTATGTACTCTAATTAGATATCATTCACATGATTACTACACAATATAGTAAATGAAGGAGGTGAAACTTCACTTACTTGAAATATTTTGATTTATTTTGTCAATTGTTCAATTTTCAATTTTTCGCTTGTATTTCATTTTATTGTAATTTCATTCCAAGTTTTTTTTCCTAATATAATGGTCATTTTCATTTATTCATTTCAATTCTCAATTTCAAAGGTTTTTTAGGAATTTATCATAGTAGACAATGGAAGTCGGAACTAATGAAATTCACCATGAAGCATTGTCAACCACCTTCAAATAAACATGTTTTTCTCAAGCAAACACAAGCTCTATAGGAAAATCCTTTGAGAGCTCTCTGAATGGTGCCTGAGCGAAAATAGCGATTCACGTTGGATTTGAATTGCTGGAGATTGAATCGATTTGAAGAAACGTTTTCAGGAAGTTTATTCCACATAAACGCAGTTCTCCTGATGAACGAGTTTTCAAACAGTGAAGTTCGAGTTGTACTCAAAACGAAGAGCAGCCACAGTCCGTTGCGTGTTTCTAATACGTACCGCTCTTGGTGGAACACCTTCCGTTGAAGTATCTATAGAAAAAAGACAAATCTTCAACCTTTCTTCGATGTTCCAGGCTATCAAGGTTACACATGATGTTCGCGTCACCAATCTGAATGTAATCCAGCAACTTCAGAGTATGTTTGGGGCAAAGCTCCTTACATGAGAACAATATTCTGAAGAAGGTCTGATCTGAGCTTGTTAAAGCATCAAAAGTTGCTGAGGTGTGTATAGTTTTCTGGTTTGAAACAGTGTTTCAAGCTTTTGAGAAACAGCTTTGGCAATTCCAGCGACATGATTGTGCCAAGACATATTGGTGTCGATTTTAACCCCCAACAAACTTATCGGAGGAGAAAGTGAAATTGTCTGATTTGACATTATCTTATCCGGTTTGAAATCATTGATCTTCTTGAAAAAAATCAATGTCTGGGTTTTTGTGGCATTGAACTGAACCTGGTTACTTTCACAAGAATTTGAAATCACTTCTAGATCCTCATTTAGATATGCAACCTCCTGCTGTCGGTGAAGGTGTGCCTCCGTCCTGGAATCCAAAAGGAATGACAAGACAAATGTATTGTCGTTAGAAAAATAGTGAATGAGATTCATGATTTTTTGCAATAAGTCGTTGATATACAATAAAAAGAGGGTTGGAGACAATATGGATCCCTGGGGAACCCTGTGGTGATGGTGAAATTATTCGAGAGATATTCATCGAAGGCTATTTGCAGAGAACGTTCTTTCAGGAAGCTGGAGAGCTATACACAGAAATGATCCAACAAGCCATAGCATCAAAGTTTGGCTAGCAAACCCTCATGCCATTATAATAGTATTCTAATACTAGGATGGATAACTTTTTTAACAACTTTCGTTTTGATGTTACTCAATGTTTCGCATTCGTTAAGATATTCTAGAACAGTGCGTATTCTATTTCTAATACACTCTATCATCTCCATCCTCTTTGACCATATCTGGAAGTGTTATCAATGCTTCTATCACATATAAATTACTTCTAGCATTTGAATAATTCATGAAGCAAATTCTCAGTTTCATTCAGAATTGCTTCCTGAACAAAAGTGTTACTATATCAATGACGTGTTAATGAATTGAAGAATTGAATTGAAAATTGTTGATTAACAAACAAAAAAACAATTCAATTACACACACCCCAGTTTGAGTATGTTTGAATTATCTATCTGCATTCAAATACATATTTCACATTTCCCATCAAATAATGAATAATATTAATGCATTGATGACGTGAACCATCAAATAATCGATTAATTCTCTTGAAAATATGTTCTTACAGAAAATATCATTCAAATATCAAACGTGAAGTATAAGTTAATGATGGATAGCTGCAAGCTGCTATCTGAATCTACATCTTCATGTTGCATACCGCTACATTTCTTCCAGGCAGGAGCGAAGAGATATTCAGAAGGAGATAGTCAGTTTGCTGCAGCCTATTTTTTATCTCCGGTATATCACTTATTAGCATTTTACAATGATGGTCTATTCTATTTCGAAATGAAAAACACGACTGCATTACTCATGCGAAGCATGCGTTTCACTGTGTATTTTTTTATTTAATAATGTTCAGTCTAAATGTGATTTCGAGAAATGTGCATTGAAAGATCATCATCTTCATTTACGCATGAATGACTATCTGACAGCTAAGAACATTTCCGTTATTGCAAAACAATTATACCATGGGTAAATTGCGTTTCAATTGATCGAGAATACAAAATCGGCAGTCCGTATTGAAAAAATCAATAGCTATATTTCAGCAAGAGATACGTTGTCACCCCGAAGTGACTCATTAGTGAAATATCAATTCACTGATTAGTATTAGTATTAGTATTCATTTTTCTTGTTTAAAAGTATAAAATTATTTTTCACAATATCTTCATACAATAACAAAACATACGTCAGAGAAATAAGTCGTAAATACAGAGAGCGTTTTCACACTAGACTATTACACTATATATGTTTGAAAGTATAAAATTATTTTTACATCATTTTATAAAAAACTAGAAAAACGTCAAAAAAAAGACAGAAATTAGCCATAAACCTAAGAACATAACATTTTGGTGGTTGCACAAGATTCAATTTGTCGATCTTCGTTTTTATATTTAAAAAATTTTATTGAACATGGCTCATTGTGAATTTCATCAGCGTGGTTTTAGATATGTTGAGTTCAAGGTGATTATTTTTTGCCCATGTTTGCACCTTTTCATACACAATTTGGGTACGATCTACTAAATTTGATACATCTTGTGCTTTGATGATAAAGTTTGTGTCATCCGCATATGTTATTACTTGAACTGTCGTCATATCATGAAAATAACTCATCAAATCATTTGCATATATCAGGAATAATAAAGGCCCAAGAATTGAACCCTGAGGTACCCCATATTTGATATTAGCCAAATTGCTAACTTTATCACCAATTTTGACGCTCTGAGCTCTGTTTTCTAAATAAGACCTCATCAAATTCAAGGCAACAATGCTATCTTGAGAAGACAGTTCTTATTATTAAAACAGTATCGAAATGATTGACCGTCGTTGGAAACAGTGTACAGAGCTGCAAGGAGGCATTTTTTCCAAAATTGTGTTTTTCTGTTGGGCCGAATACTTCTGAGATCACCCTCGTATTCCTCCGCTTGGAACCAGATAATAATATCACGCTGAGAATGTCATGGTAAATATCAATTTCCTACCGAAAATAGTCACTAATTCCTGCACAAAGACAATAAAGTTGTCAGTAATGAAAATATATTGCTGGTATGAACCTATACCGTGCTATGGACTGAAATAAATTTAACGACACAAGAATAATTATTAGAGAAGTCTTGGGAAGAATTCGAGGGTCAATTCTTTCTTAATTTTATGGTTCGTGTACGGTCTTTTAGTTCCACGTCATTCACAATAACACGCATTTTGGGTTAGAACAAGGCAAATGTCTAGTAAATAGTTGGGAGACAGCCTAATGATGGACACAGAAGTGAGAAACGTTAATCTTTTGTTGATGAATAATGGTGTATCATTAACCTTGATGGAAAACAATATTTTTCTTTGTCAAATGACAAATTGGAGGATATTTTTCCAATAAAGAAAGGTTAGATATAAAGACAAAGTTAATCAAAACAATCTTAGGGATATTTTGATCTGTAAAAATACCATCTGTATTACTTCTGTCAAAATGTATCGATTTTTGTGAACGATTTTTTTTATCAAACGAGATGAATTTCGATAATTATAAAAAATGGGTGTCGGAACCGTTAGTTGATTCTAATTTTGCCGCTAAGAAGCGTTGTGGTGATTGATAATGCACCATATCATAATAAACAAATCGACAAAATGCCAACGACATTGACAAAAAAATCAGATTTGCAATCATGGTTATCAGAGAGGAATATTCCATTTTAAAATAACATGCTGAAACCTGAACTATATACCCTCATAAACGACTATAATCCAACATTTATGTGATATGAAATATATCAGTTCTTTCTAGCAGCAAATCACAACATTAAACGATTACCCATCACATCACCCGGATTTAAATCCAATTGAGTTAGAGATTCAACCCAACAGTAACGTCAAAACAACATTGTGCTATTTTATATTCACCATTGAAAATGTAACGTTACAGTCCCCAAAAATAAATATTAAATTTAGTACAAATTTAGTTCAACAAAGAAAAATGTTTATTGAAAGTATGTAAGTTACTCAAAGAAAAGTAGATTTTCTTTCAAGTTCCTCAATTACTTGGTATAACTGCATAATAAATACTCTGAAGGTTGGCGAGAGGTCTGGGAAGTATGGCGGCTGAAGCAGAACTACAACGCTCAATTCGTTTAATTTTCGGACGGTGATTTATGGAACGTGCGGACTGGCGTTGTTGTGGAGCAGGATCAGACTGCTTCTATTTCAGTCGGACCAGTGCCGGCTGCTGCTGATGTTATTTTAGGACACATTTTCTAACAACTTAATATAGGTGAAATTTTTATATTTTTCTACTTACTCAGAACTCAGAAGCTGAAAAAATTTAAGTGATTGATCTTAATAAGCGACATCTCTAAAAATTTAACAGGAGTTAGATATTTTTTTAATACGGGATACTCAAATTTGAATATTTCAAAACTCGATATTACTAATTAATCTGTTTAAAATCTGTTTTTCCGTTAACCAGATGTCGCACCCCTACGAACGACAACCCTCAGAAGGCGAAACTTATGCGAGCTAAGGATTAACGAGGTCTTATCGTTAAACGTGTGATAACGTGTGAACATTTTATTCCTAAATTAAGTGAATATACATTATCCATTTATTTATTCTTCATTCATATGTTTTTTCTTACTTGTATACTCGTTAATTTTTAATCGACGGATATAGTCCATAACTGAAAGTGGCGTATAAGATTTGACGAGGAAGGTAAACTCGAAGTATTCACATAGAAAAGAGGAATTATTTAATTATTCAATCGGAAAAACATACATGTTTCGATCACAGCTGTGATCGTCTTCAGTGCAACAGAAGTCTGAAAAGAAGTCTGAAAACAATGCAAAACGGATTATTTGACAATAAAAGTTATAGGTTAGCAAAAACAAAAAAAACCAAAGACATATCGTCTTATTCAAGCTTTCTTCTCAACACTATCACCTTTTCTAAATTTGATGAAGTGGATGTCAAAAAAGGGCCATTTTTTCTAAGCACAGCTTCAATGTATTGGACTTCACAATGAGGGTGTATTGAAAAGTTTTCTTACTTTTGACTTTAACAAGTGTTAAGAGCGTTGTGCAGTATTTCTAACATGAATGAGAATAAGCTGTTGAATAGCGAAACACGTAATTTCCTGAAGACGCAAACTTGGTTGGCGAAACGTCAAATGTTCCACCGTCACCTTTTATTGTTTGAGGTTTCTGCAGATCATTCACTTAAAGTACACAAAAATATGCAGTTCTGGTTCATCATGAATTATATTGAGTTTCATAACACGCGCTTTCCTCTAATGTCATAAAACATGTCAACAACTGCATTTGTTTGTGATTTCAATTATGTGTACAATTATTTGTATAGACACAACTACTGAAGACATTCTACATTCCTTTTATGGTTGAGTTAATGGTACCTACTGGTTGAGATATTAATATTCCAGAAACTTCTGTTTGATTTATTAGTAGTTTGGAGGTCAACGTGCTTGTTGAAAACGTATAAAAATATTGATTTACGTTCTTGAACAGTGGTTCTAAACATTTTTATAACGAAGTAATAAAACTAAGTATAATTGAATCCAAAATTATTTTTGTTGTGAACGAATACATTGTTTAACAAAGTAAGATAACTGAAAACGAATTCGAAAAAATAAATATTTGTATATTTACAACACACTGTGTATCTTTACGAAAATAAATGCACTTTCGAAATCGAACGTTTTTGTGCGTGGGCGCTTTTTTCACAATAATACTAGTATTTTTCGTTCGTTATTGTTTTAAGTTTATTTAAAATTGTTTTTAAACTTTTTAGTTCGATGTTCTTTAAAAGCGTGTTTTTTAGTTTCATTCAACTGTATTTATTTTTAACTCTTTAGTTTGATGTTCTTTAAAAGCGTGTTTTTGTAGTTTTTTCCATCATAAGATATAAGTATTAGTTTTGACGTATCAACAGTTGACACGTCAACAAAACCCAAAAGCTCTGTATTTCAAAAATGACTAGCAAAACATCCAGTGTGCTACATTGTTGTGCGATATAGCACTTGTTTCTCTTTCAGAAACAAAAACAGGTAATGTTATTACCAAATAAATCAAATTCGAAAGAATAGGAAGTATAAATAGAGTCTGGCATTTCCTGTGATAAATTTAAATGTTCGAAAAAACCTGACAACTCTCAGCTACATCCAGATCTATTTATAGAAAGAACGACATGTTATTCTCAATATGTTGGTACTCTTTACTGGTTCTCCGTTAACTCGTCTTCGAAATATAACCTGACACAATTATTGACTAGATAATATAACATATAATCATTCTGTAACGTTATATTCATGTTCATTTACCCACTTTCCATACATTTCCGTACTTTTCGTGGAACCTGAAACTGCCATCGATACCCCTACTGACAATAATAATAATAATAATGAATCGTCTTTATTTCCTTTCTGTACATAAAATAGGTCAAGCTCAGCCTAAGGTTATTTAAATAATATTTTAAAGAAAAAGGTTGAAATAATAAGTTCAAAATGCGTTGTTTTTAATAATAAATCAAAAGTAACCTACAAAACACATGTACATATTGTCTGAAATAAAGGATAAATCAGAATCAAATACAATAACAAAAAAACTGATTAACAGTTAATGACTAAATATATCAATGAATTATAATTAATAATAAATTTAAAAATTTTTTTTGGTTATTTAAGGCATCGACATAGAGGAGAGTTCTGCGAACAATTTGTTTTCTTAAAGGGTAATATGAATAATTCGTGTGCTCTATTCGGAACATTCGAGTAAATCATTGGTAATAACGATGGACAATTTATTTTGTTTATTATTTTTTGTAAAAATAAAATATCTGATATGTTACGCCTATATTCCAACGACACAAACTGGAGGTCTCATCTATTTCGCAGAATATCATCATTTTCAGTGATTCGAATACCTTGTTTAACAGCAATGTGTTTCAAAAATCGATTTTCAATACGTCCTAATCGATAGATATATTTATTATATTGTCAATCATTTCAATTCAGCGATCTTATTGGAGACATGCTCAAATTTTCTAAGTGAAATTATCAAACAGCGACAATGTACATAAACCGTCAAAGTGTTTATCATCCATCAACACCCTGTATTACAACGTGCATGATTTATAATTGCCGTAATTGGATTTCAATAAAGCGATTTTATGATGCAAGCTAGCCTGGAGCTGAAATGTCAATGGTTTGAATCAATCTGAATTAGCGCATATCATATTTATCGAGTTATTCATTTGATTTGTAATCACGAGAAAATAATTTCGAAATGTAAGTATAAAACATAACCGGAATGGAAAATTAATTTTTGATAGTGTTCGCTTTGTGATTTACTTCAGTTAAT
>WOGP01006958.1:0-12050 GCA_015342065.1 Leptinotarsa undecemlineata
GTTTTTTGTCTAGTGTCTGTTTTATTTGATAGGTATATGTTTATTCATTTATATTTATATAGTTATTTATTGTTATTTTTATTATTGACATGTCTAATATCATAATGATCTGAAAGATGAATAAATACAACAACAACCATAAATGGGCCCTGAAAGTCACGCACCATTCAAGAATAACGGCACCTAATGTTGGGCTAAAAAATACGTAAGCTAATATAGAAAAAAATTGATAAAATTCGATTTTATTATTCAATATAGTTGCATTCAAAGGCAATACAACGATTATAGCTGTCATACAATTTTTTATTCCATTTTTACACGCTTTATATTAGCTTCACCTGTATGTATGTATGCTTGTTTGCATGTATGTTTGTTTGTAACTCTCAAGGTCGGGATCTGTATTGACAGATTTATCGGCATTTCTGCTGGATCTATTCGCGGGCAAATGGCGCTGTACGGAACCTCATTGATATTTCTGAATCTATTCGCGAGCAGATCGCTTGATTGATTGATCTACTGCGGGCAGATGGCGCTGTATGTAACTATCAATTATAGTTTGTGCTATTCGCGGGCAGATGGCGCTATACATAACTTCCTTGGTGGGTTGTTCAAAAGAAAATCAAAATAAAAAACATGTTATAAGAATTATAAGTGTTAGCGAAATTTTGACTACAGATGAAATATTTAAATATTTTCAATTATCCGTGATTCATTACAGAAAAATGTATTGAACCAAATGGAAGATGTACTTTACAATATAATTCGATTATTTGAAAGCAAACCAGAATATGGATTTCAACAATGATAACTTTATAGTAAATTGTACACCTAAAAAATTCAGTTACTTAAATATTACAAAAAATCGAGAAATCAGAATTAAGGTGCTTGACATACATATCAAATCAAAAGATTGATTTGAAAAATAAAATTATTCACTGAAAAAATATTTTTAGTCCATTAATAGTTTGAATGAAACTTCAAATCAAAATATCAAGACTGAATTGTTTTTTTAAATTATTACTGGAAATTTTCTCTTTACTTTGAAACAAATTTTACAACTGTCCGCCCTCTGTTGAAGCCTTACTGCATCTCAGTATTACTATAGAATTTAAGACCTTTAAACTAAATTATGCTATTTGAGAGGAATTTTACATTCGTGCACCGTCTGTTAAAGATTTATAATACTAGTGACTAGAACTTAAAATAATATTATTTTTGACAATAAATCGGACTAAAAAGTGAAAAATAAATATAGTTTGGAAAAACTAAAAAACACGCTTTTAAAAAACATCGAACTAGAAAGTTAAAAATATTATTTTAACAATAATACTAGTATTTTTCGTTCGTTATTGTTTTGAGCTTATTAAAAAAAATATTTTTAACTTTATAGTTAAATTTTCTTTAAAAGCGTGTGTTTTAGTTTTTTCAAATATATTCGGGGAAAAAGTCGCTATGTAATAGTCGCTGTTGATGGTGTTTTCCTTTTCAAGATAGTCGAGGATGATTATACCATGCGCATCCCAAAATACTGATACCATAACCTTACTAGCTGACTATTGCGTTTTTGCAAGCTTTGGAGCCACGTTTCATCCATTGTCATAAATTTATGCGTGACGCATAAATTGTTTTTTATGATGGAACAAGTTCAACCACTGCTCAGAATCATTGATTCGTTGTTTTTTGTCAATTGTGAGCTCGCGTGGCACCCACTCTGAACTGAGCTTTCACAGCTATTTCGATCAACTTCACTTTGCGGTCATCCAATATTATTTTGTGGGTATTCTTGATATTTTCGTCAGTAACAGCTTCTTTGGAGTGTCCACTACGTGCATCGTCCTCGGTGCTCATTTCACTTCGTTTAAACTCAGCAAACCACTGTTCAATGGTTGATTTTTCTGGTGCAAAGTCCGAATAATGTTTATCAAGCCAAGCCTTGGCTTCATTATTTTTTACCAGAAAGCAATGCTTCATTAACACACGAAATTCATTGTTATCCATTCTCGTCAAAGTAAAAAAAATTGCTTCTCTCAAAATGTTCTATCCCACAAACTAATAGTCCGACAGCTGTGAAATGTGTATACTTGTCTTTTGAAGGTTAGGGTCAACTAAAAATCATATGCATTTCATACTAGTAGTGCCATCTGTTTGTTAGCCTATCATCTTTTCAATCCATCTATAGATGTTGATTTCATGGCTGTCAGTTTTATCACTATCAGATCTATCGATTTTGGGAAGAAGCATTTTACCGCGGTAAAAGAAAATAATCATCGAATAATATAAAATTATCACATACTTGACTTCTATTATTCCAAGTCAATTGAGCATGTTCTTGCATATTTAGATATACACCGAATCACCAACAAACTCCAATATCTGTCAATCCAAATAGTCAAAACATTAGACAGAGAAATTTCTAATTTGAAGTTGAAATTTCAGTTACTATTTTTGTAACTCATGCCCTGAAGATAATAACGCCGGCCGCCACTGGTAGCCATAAACCAATCGTGACGTAGCTGAATGCGCGTGAATGTACGATATTTGCTGCCGCTCTAGATGTAATGTAGCGAGAAAAATGCTACCGATTTCGACTGAATTTTGGCGAAATTTTCTAGCGCATTCGATTACGATATATAAACGCTAACCACAAGCCTATCGACACAGTCAGGTGCAAGTTACAGTACAATATGCGAAGCGATCTAGTAAGGCGATACTGAATTCAAATAATAAATGAAATTTTTAGTTGAAGTGTTTATTGTATTTGAAGTAAAATAAAGTTAAGTAACGTAACACTTTATAATATCCACTTACTGCCCATAGCTTATTAGTTGTGAAAACAGTTATTTCTGTAGCATTATAGAATTGAGACCATAGAAACTTTTCAATAAATAAAATGTAAAGTGTCAAACGAAAGTACCCCCTCCCCAAAACACCCAAATGCAAATAATTATCGAATTACACTTCATCAGGTGCAACTCTTTGAATTTTTATTCAATTCAAAACTAGGTTAACCCGAATTTGATTAATAGTAATAGTAATCCTTTTTATTTTTTTTGCCGTAGTTGAACTCATGTCGATAGTTTGTTTTTGTTTTAAATGGTTGATCACTTCAAGAGCGGATTGAAATAGTGAGTTTGAATAACGAACATGGATAATCTGCAAGGGTCACTACTTGTATTCTCAACGAGAATCATCTGGTCAGAAATATAGGACAAAATTATGTATTGGAATTGTTATACAAAATAATTAAAACTGGTAACATTAACAGACATAACCGCTTAGGAATAGTTAATAATGAAGTCTTTAATGCAGTCTTGGAGTAAATTATCTCAAGTATCAGAAGTGATTTGTTTTCAAAATTCTTCATCGATACAAATTCCACCCTCACAAAAAAAATCATTATTTGATTGAAATGATTTGAAATTGAAAAAATTAGTTTTACATCTTTTTTGGACTGAGATTGCGTCGAAACCATTGATCTTACGAGTAGAGCTTGTAGAATATAATTGTAGGCAATTTATACTGCTTTAAATTATGTTCAGAGCGCGGTCTATAGGTCTCGTGGTTCTTTCAAAATCTTTTTAAAAACCATAGAGAATAAAATCGCATTTTTCCAGAAATGGTCCATAACTATTTTCGGTAGATGTCTCGGTTACAATAATGTCAATATTAATGTACGATTTAAATAAATTATTTTAATATATGCATAAGTAATAATTATAAGTAATCAAAAGTAAGGAACTTGATCAATCATTCAGTAGACACATAGTAAAACTCGTCGCCGTGAAAGTAACAAACATTTCATCAGTTGTCAGTCGTTACTGAGACTTCGAAATACAGGTTGGGTACGTCCTATAGGTCAACGCACATACCACTAATACCATTTTGTAGCGTATAGAGGACTTATTTCATTTTATTTTTCAAGATGACACGGGCACGGAATAGAGGTAAATTGTGCAGTTTGTATTTGAAACATCATCTAACCATCCTAGATAACAAAAAAAAATAATGTACTAGATCTTGTACAACCATGCTTGCTCTCAAGATGAAAATGACCATCTATGCCAATTTCATCAAAATTATGAATATATGAGTCATTTGAACGACATTACGATAATATAAAAAATTGATGAACATGAAATGTTTCAGTTAATTAAAAAACATCAAAATGAAAACAAAAAAACAAAAAAGGGGAACAAGTTTTCATATTGCAACGCAATGTCGATAAAATTTATTCAGGACCAGCGTAACTCCGTACGCAGAATCTTCACTTTCTGAGTTTTACTAGTCAGAAAAATGTTCTCATGTATTTGTAAATTGTTTCACAAACTATAGATACGAGTGGTTAGACCCAAAGTGAGTGGGTCTATTGAGATTCGACCATAATGATAAAGACCCTCAATAAAAACAGTGATCAGTTACATTTTTATTAGTCTATGTATGATGTGATGGTATAAAACAAGCGATGAAAACTTTATTAAACATTTTATTATTAACATTATTAAAAATATCATTATTCTGCTTCGAATAAAGATACTCAAAATCAAAGTATTTGCCTGTTCCAGAAGATATCGTATCCTTTTGCTGTTGTTTTTTGTTAATAGGTGTGCAAACCAGTTTACGCTGTCTTGTGTTGTTGAATTTCATTTAGGATCTATACTGGTCTGATTGTTGTGATTCCATTATCTTCGAACCAATCCAAAAAGGATCATTTTGGTTGCACAAAAACGGAGAAGAATAGACCTCGAAACATGACAATTTCCGTCGATTGTTCTTTCCTTTCCAATACTTTTTAAACCATCAAAAACCGTATGGGAGCTAACGCCCAGTTTTTCCGCCATCCCAAACATAGTTTGTGGTGGGTCTGTCTCCGCCAGAGTCTTCAAATCTTCGTCCTGGTCGACCACTTCGGGGATCATCTTCGAGGCCACATTCCAGGAAATGAAGTTTCGCAAACCAACGCCGAAAGTGCATGTATTCATTAACACTATTATTGCCAAATGCCTGGGGAATTTTTCGGGCTGTTTCGGCAGCGCTTTGGTTCAATTTGAAATCGCTCAACAACATCATATAGTAATAAGATGGAAAGAGGCATAAAATTGAAATTAGGAGAAAATGAATGGCATCAATATATACAGTACAATATTCTCTATCGATCAGTATACACGACACAGTAGAATAAAGATTTATTGAGATATGGAGCTACATGAAGACATGGCATTAAATCGCACAAAACTTTTGAACAACCCAATACAAGCGAGCTCATCAGTGAAACAATGATGATAAGAAGTATAGTTCACATTTCAGTGTCAATGATCTCTTTTATCACGCATTTACGTTTCATCAATCAATTCAAATCGTCAATTTGACAATATCTCATTTGTTATATTTATGTAGTCTTCGAGTACTTCATTGCTGAATTTGGGAAAAAAGTTCAAATCCGAATTTTTGTATGGGGATATCGTAAACAGTAAGAGGTGGTGGCCTATTTTTGGGTACAATTCAATAAATACTACGAATAAGCGACTCCAACTCTTTTGGTATACTGTATCTTATTAATCCAAAGATATATTAGCAGAAATTGTGGAAATCTATATACACTTTGCCATAAGATCTTTCATTGTACTATCCTAATCTTAGATTTTTTACAAAGTGTCGGCAGACTTGGGCAACTTTCAACTCTAAAATTTTTAATACGGACCTGCAAATATGTGATCAATAATTTTGATATGGTATTACGCATTCAATGGTCTTTCGTTTTTTTTTGAAAATTCCGCTGGTTTGATGATCATAAAATAAATCATAAATCAGCCCCCAAATCTTGCGGTATTTAATGACATTAATAATATTAAAAAAACATTTTCAAGAATAACCTTTCATTTACATACATACGGTTGTGACGTTTTTCAATTTCAATCGCTTCGCGTAATATCCTGGCCAGAAGTTTTTTCGATGGCAATGGTTTTGCTGTTTTCGAAGCTTATGGTTGTGGCCTGTTTGACGATGACGTTTGAAAAAGGATGAGGCCGGATCTGGTTTACGCACAGCAAGCTCATGTTCATAGGCTTTGTTGGATACTTTTCTGTCGGTCTGGCCGATGTAAGTTCTAGAGTAGGTGGAACATGGTATATGCCCTGTGCCTCATTGGAAAAATTCTAAACGAAATTTGATTGGGCAGGATAATGATGGAACTTAGCATTGACGTAGCGATTAGTATTGGTTGGTTTTCGGTAGACAGTGTCTAGGAAAGAATTATTGGATTCATTTTCATATAAAAAAGTAATAAAAATTATGAACCAACAAAAATGAATTGGAGCTCCGGGGTGACTTGATTGATTCCAGTGGCGCATTTGCTTTTTCAGCTGCAGAAAATCCAGGAAAAACCTGCAGCACCACATCATCTGAAGATCTTGATCTGCCAATGTCTTCTCTTTCATGGATTTTGTGATGAGAAAGTCCAGGAATGGAAGTGAGTTGTTATTTTCGAATTTTTTTGTGATATTTAGGTCCAAATGGGAGGAGTTGATGTAGTTTAGGAATGTATAGAAACTTTCAAATCCATGAGGCCATATTACGAAGATGTCATCTACGTAACGGAGCCAACATGGTAAGTTTAAGGTCAGACTTTTAAATTATACTGGTTTCAAAGTCTGCCATGTAAAAGTTTGCAAGGACTGGAGAGAATGGGGAACCTATTGAAGCGCCTTTTACTTGTTCATGAAATTTGTCCTATGAAATAAAATAGGTTCTTGAAACGTAGTGGCTGATGAGGTTGAGAGTGTCTCGTGGAGAATTTGGTGTTTCGTTTTGAAGACGGATAAAGTTTTGGATTGTGGATAGTGAATGATTTCATTATTTCAATGAACTGATAGGATGAGTAATGGTAAGAATGAGATGTTTGGTTTGGGTATTTTTGGAAGACGAAATATATAGATGGTGTTCGAGATTTCTCTCTTGGAATTAGAGAGTTCTTCTTGTCAGCAGGAATGTTAGGGTTGTTGACATTTGCTTTGGTCTTCTTTTCAAGATATATTGTGGGATCTCTGGTTGTTGGTTGATATTCCGGAGAGTCGAGTAATGTCGTCATCTTGTCAATGAGTCGGTGGTGTTAAGTACTATAGTGACATTACCTTTGTCTGCCGGAAGAATAATTATCTGACTATATTCAATTTTTTTAGGGATTGTCTCTCTACTGGGATAATATTGGATTTCAGAAGTAATCAGTTACTAATGACGTCATAAATAATGAGTTGAATAGGTGAAATAACATTTTTTTGTTCATGGTGTCACTAAATTAGTCTATATTTGAATCTCCGCCTATGATTAAAATACTGGAATTTTTGCAGTGATTCAGACAACAGTTGCGAACACTGAAGAATAAATTTAAATCGTTCAAGTCATTAGAGGGAGGTCTGCAAACATCAACAATACCAAATTTTTTTTCATTATAGATTTCACAACATTCTATAATCATCTCCACATTCAAACATTCAATAAGCTCTACTTGGGTGCAACTAGGTAATATTTTTTATAACGAAAATGGAAGTTTCACAGTTTTTATGACTTACTCGCAGCGATTGGTCTTTGAGTTTATAATCAACTAGGTATATATTTTCAGTTATATTATGTTTGTACCAGTATTCACAAAATATTGAAAATGAAAAGTTGTTTCTCTTAATGAAGAGTTCAATAAAATTTAATTTGCTAGACAAACACTGAACATTTATACTTAAGCCACTGAACACTGCAAGAATATCCGCATCACTATTCAGCTATTTTGGTTGAACGGCACACTCCTCCTCCATATATCAGAATTGTGAACATCGTGTACATTTAATTGATAATGGAAAGCTGAATTTGAATAACGCTGTCAGATTATTTTTCTTCATTGATTGTTCACAGGTAAAACTGATATGGGGTGCAAATTTTTTCAATAGATTCATTGAAGAAGTAATTGATGGTTTCAATAAAACACAGTGTTACTTTATTAGTGCAAGCCAAGTTATTGATTGGTGGTGCAGAAAATAATTGAGTACATGGGTACATGGGTAAAGTTCACACCAAGTCCTATATGTTTGCCCTTCGTCAAATCCAGAATATGTTAAATAAGGAAATGATACGTCCGTCATTATCTGCTTGGATATGCCAATACGTATTATATTTAAAAAGGTGGATGCTTCTGAAAAGCAAAATGCAAAAAGCATAGTCGTGAGCTGAACGAAAAAATTATTGACGGGCGATATCCCATTCCAAACATTAACGACACATTGGAAAAATCAGGAAAATGAAGTTACTTCATAATTTAGACCCTGCTTCAGGCTCTCTTCAACAAAACAGCTTTCAATGTAGAATATGCACACTAAGAACATATCAGGATGCCTTTAGGATTGACGAATGGTCCAGTAATATTCCAAAAAGTTGTGTATCACATTTTAAATATTTATAATTTTTGAAAGTATTGCGTGAAGTTGAATTGAAAATACAATTTGATCAATCTGAATTTTCAAAACAAAATGTAGAATGTTCAGACTCTTTCAGAGTCAGACATTTTACGCTATTCTATGACAATTGATTATGTAACATCTATTATTTCTTATTAATTAGATAACTGGTACCTTCGGGCAGTACTAGAAAATTGCTGTTATTGTATTGCCTCTTTGTTGTACTCCTTTACTAAATTCTTTTATGTATACAGTTTTCGATATAATATTATTCATGGATCTATAATAAATATTATTATTATAATTTTTCTCCAAAAGGAATGGCAGCCTTGTGCGTTTGTTTGGCCAAGATTTCTGCCTTCGTGTGGTAAGCCGGCATGATCTTAAGATCATGTAGCACAACCATCACAATGAATGGAATCTGCGGAGTTCGAAGATGAAATATCGATACTTCATTCGTTTTCCCTCCTCTTTTCTAACAATATTCGCTTTACCGGTAGTTAAAAACTCTATGACGAATAGTTTTTTCATCTGTTGATTAAAAAGAAACACATCAGGTTTATTATCTTGTATGAGACTGAGAGTGGGGAATGAATAGTTCCAATAAATTCGGCACTTCTCATTTCCCACAACGAATTAAATATCCCTCGGAGCATAAAACAACATCGGTGTCTTGTCAATACCCTAAAAGTGCCGTAGACGATGATAAAGCACTCTGATGATGATAAAGCATTATGTCGATGGATATATGCTGAGACCTCATAGCTGGAAATTCTGACAAGTACATGAGTATCTCAGGCGCCTCGCGGCTAGTCCTGCACCTTGTGTCAGGAAGTGCCACATGCGAATGCGGTAGCCTAAAATGTTACAGACACCATCTGAGCGGGCCATCATGAAACCCTTATTTTCCGACTTGGGCCCACTTGAGCTGAGGAAAGCGAAGGTCTTGTGCTTTGATAAACCGAAGTCTTCAATGTTGCTGCCCTAAAAAGAAAAACTCCAATTCCTGCTCTCTCGTGGTCCATGAAGAGAAGGGAATCCGAACTCTTGGTGAATTCACAGGCTCCATCCAGTACCATTCTATCATGAAGACACTCCAAACTCAAAAGTCCATGGTCTCCTTCTTGTCTGAGAAAGTACAACCGTGGAATAGACGATTTGGGATGTAAATTCCTGGGGAGATATATCATTTTTAGGGTCATTACGTCGGTTAGATTAGATGGAACGGCAAGTATATTCGTAGCACCAACTTTGTTTTTCCCTAACAATACCGATGACCAGATCTGTCGGAGTTTGTGACCGATAAATGTCGCGGAGAGAGTTCTTTACTACTGTAACCTCTTACGTTATTCCACCCCGAGTTAATTATACGTCTCTCCGGCATCCAGATGGTACAGGATGCTTCCATTTGGTGCTTCAATTCCTCTCCATAATCCCCGTATCGTCATTTTTTGAGATGGACCGTGACACATTTGTCATTCCCGAATTTTATGCCGATAGCATGCGTGTACTCTTCACCACCCACACCCTACTTTTCTCAAGAGGCAAAACGTTCAAGATCATCCCATATAATACAGATGGGTGCCACAGTTATATAGGGGTACCATAGCTATACCCCCGAGTATTTCTGAGCGGAACGGATAATTGCAATAGTGAGATGCAGAAAAGAGGAAGACTGAGGGAGTCGCCCTGACTTACACCCCTTTCGAAATTGACCCACTTTGTTAGGACATATGTCATGGTGAGTCGAGTACCGCAAGGAATCTGAGCAAATGCAAGTTGAGCTCATGCGATGTTGTATGAAATGCATTGCAAAAATCGATCCAGGCCATAGAGAGGTTTCACTCAAACTGTATCATTATTTACATTGTTATTATTAATTTATATATTATTATTTTTATATATATATATATATATATATATCTTTCGATGAAGTACGTTTTGCAATATCTATTGGGGCTTAGAATGACCATTTATCATTATACACCAAATCGAAAAATCTGTAAAATAAATCATGCGGCAAACAGTCAGGTAGAAGTGAAATTCTGTATTGAATATCGATGTATGTTCGTTCCTTATATCTTTTGTACTCTTCTTTTAAATTTATCTCATCATATAGATTACGGATAATTTGATAAGACTTGTCATTATCCTTTCCGTAGTTTTCTTTCATTAAAATTTTTTGGATGTCGCTTGCTTTTTCAAGAGCTCTCACTGCTAACCAAGAAAATTTGCCTTCTCTAATATCGGAACCAATTTTGCCAGTTTCTTCCGGATTTCCGTAAATGTCCAAGTAGTCGTTCTGTAAAAAAATATTAGTTATTGTATAATCATGAATGAATAGAACTCAGTAGTAAATTAGTAATAGTTACTCTTAGTCAAGTCACTAGAATTTTTACCCTATTTCCTAAATAATAAGGACAAAGTGCATTATTGAACAAACACATTTTTCACTAATGAGAATCCATAATTTTCATGTAAAACGAATGTTGAAATCACCCCTTCATAACAGAAACAATCCTGAATAAAAACCCACACGAAGCTAGTTCATCCAAAATGCAGTCTTATTATAATTATTAATTAATTATAATTCATTATTTCAATTATCATTCAAGTTGTAACCTAGTGCCCAAACACAATGCATTATGATTCAACACCAAACAGCGCTGACCAAATACATTTCTGGACTCAACTGTCCTGAAACTACGAGCCTAGGTAAGTCAGGGCGGTGTCATATCCACTTACGAAGACACTCGCCGGTTTGGAGCCTCGAGGATTGAGTTCTTTGTCGATCCCATCGATTTAGAGAGTGAAAGAATTTCAAGAATGCAAACATGCCAGCACATCAAAGAAAGCAACATAGTCGTCTCAAGCAAGTGGCACTGCAATTCATGCACAAAGTCACCGATACATTTCTACCCGCTATGTCCCTTGAGGACGCCGCTAACGAGCCATTAAAATAGTGACTTGCGATAAAGAACATCAAAAGAGGTCACCGACGGATTTTCTCATATTGCGTTAAAGAAGAAGATAAAGATGAAGATATTTGAATATTTTATTTGGAGAACAATTTATATTAATATTTCATTTAGAATTGTTACCTTCTACAGATCTATAAAATAATCAGAATATTAAATTTAAATATAATTACAAATGTAGAAAGGGCAAAAAATTGCTGCATTTGATAAATTAACTTTTTGAAAAAAAATCTAATTTGTCAATAACTTGAATTTATGATATTTTGCATTAAAAAAAATGTATGATCTGGTGATGTTTTAGAGACTATCCATTTTCTTTATCCAACATATTTAAATCAAATTATAATTTGTAGTTATAATTCGTCTTTTAATGTAAATCAATTTGATATTATTATTGACACTGATAATATCAAATTTATCGTAATAATTAAAATTGGTGAATTCTTCGAAATGTCACCAGATAAGTATATAAATAGAACTTCGGGTTGAACCGCGCTCAAAGTTTTGCATTGTTCGACGTTTCGGCATCCACTATGGCAAATCAATACCGATCTTGATATGTTATTATCTTTATCAACTAAATATTGCCCATCTGTTAATGCATCTAAATCTAATGGCATGCTCTTTGGTAGAA
>WOGP01006959.1:0-12050 GCA_015342065.1 Leptinotarsa undecemlineata
AACTGAGCGGGGGCGGTAGAGCGACGGAACAGTTCAAATAGACCGTTATTATAATAAATTGAGCACTTCGGAAATTTTATTATTCAAAAGATCAAACTTCATCTGTTTTTTCAAAGCTGATGGCGACTTGATTTTGTACGAGTTCGGTAGCCTATTATAGAGCCAATAGCAATAATATGTGAAAGAACCCTTATAATTAGAAGATTTGTATCGTGGAGGAGAGAGCAAATTTGTGAATCTCAAGTTGAGGTTGTGTACATCGGTACGAAAAGTGAGTTTATTATGCAGGTAAGCGGGGCTTCTGGAGGTAACTATTTTGTGAAAGAGTACAGCTGCATGTAGAGTTCGACGCATTTCCATATTAAGCCAGTTTAATTTGGATAAATATTGAGAGATATGCTCTCTTCTAGGCACTCCTGATATGAATCGCACACAGGAGTTCTGGAGACTTTGGAGTCTGAGTTTCTCTGATTTGAGTATATTAGGTCCATACACTACGTCTGCATGATTCGCATGCGAGAGGACAAGAGTTTCGCATAGCATTTTCTTCAGTCTGATGTTTAGTATGGAACGGTTCGAATAAATCAGCTTGAGGCTACTGTATCCCTTCTTGTCTTCATTGAACTTGTAAGTCTTACAAAAAGCCACAACTCTCGCCTCATTGATGCAATGAGTAACAAAATCCATACATTTTACATACAAATTCTTAAAACACTGCAATTGATGTTTCAACATTCAAGTCAGCTATGTTACAAAATGTGTCAATGAATTTTCAATTTTTTTCTAGCTGTTTGAACGGTCGGTTTTTTCCTTTTCGAAAAAAAAAGGGTTGAAATCACAGCCAGTTAGAGCGTGGAAAGCAAGTAGCGCTAAACATAAATCTTTTCCTAATTCTTTAAATAAATTGTTGACATCAACAAATCGATGCTTTTTTCCTACTCCGACTTACATGTTGATTTTAACCTCTTCTTTTACGTGAACCATATTACTTGGCATTATAACTAACACATATGGTCACATTCGCCTTTTCCGTAAGTTGACAGATATGAAAACCTATTTTTGTATCTGCCTCTTCATGCAGAGGACAAGATCATCAACTTCAGTCATGAGCATTTTGTCGTCGATACTTTCATAACGATAGGCATGAATAGATAGATATCTATAGTCGAGACCCTTTTTATCGTGTATCAATAATCTCCAGCTATAGAATAAAATTTTGTAGATTCGAGACTGTCGAAAGTATCGACAAAGTTATACTTTATGTTTTTCAATTTTTTATCGTCACCGCAGAAACTTCATGAAAAGAGAATTTTTAACTATGTACAATACTTTTTCATCATTGATTAACAATAGACAATTGCTAAATTTCATATTTTTCATTCGTTTGTATATTCAAAAGTAACAAACTCGAATTTTAAAGGAATGTCAAAGAAAAATCACCTTGTGCGTACCGCGGCAAAAGTGCATTGCGCGCTCTCAATTTTTAGATTCAGGTGGATGTAAGAACTGGTTTAGTCCACGTTCCAGCCGTAAGAATTTCTTTTCTTCTCATTTATAGTCTGAACTTGAGTCTCGTATGAATTTCAGAGTAAATAAGATTTGTTACCACCCTCGTGAAATATTACATGATTGACTACCTGTAAGAACAATTTTGTCCCGCTAGCCAGATGTAAGAAACATTTTATCATTAATTATTCATAAAAAACTACCTGAAAAATAAGTTTCGAGGTGAATAACATTTGACACACCACCTGCTTTTTAATTTCACTCCCCCGCAGCTATTTTACCACTCTCCAGGTGTAAGAAATGACTTTTCTTCATCAGAAAGATGTACTCTATCGACTATATAGGCGTTCCCGGTGAATAAGATATAACAGAAATTTGTGTCGCCGGCTCTCGGACTATAAGTATTACAGACAATGATTTTCAAAAGGTATTGTTCTAAGATGCTTTATAAAAATTGTAAAATTCATATTTTTCAGATTCAGGTTTTTCAATTTATTTTTCAAACTAATGACAAGAAAAATAACAACAGGTCTATGATTCTCATCTTGATTGTCTGTCTCATTATGTAATAGAGTAATGTGATAATGTAATAGAGTAGAGTATTCGCCTTCAAAACTATACAAACTCACAAAAGAGTAACATCATTATTGTTATTACGCTGCATTGCAGATTTAATCATACTTTCTCTCATTCGGAAGTCGTGCAGTGATCGCATAATACAGGCGGAAAACATTAGAAAATACATGCACTTTTGCTTGGTTCATGTTTATCTACTTTCTCCTAGTCACATCAAATTCTCAGCTGCATTTGCAACTGCAGTTACATAACCGAGTGGACCAAAACAATTGTTCCAAGTGGATTAACTGAAAGAAAACAAAATTCATAATTATAAAAATGAGAAATGAAAATTTCTATGTGTTTTACCACTTTTATTGTTATTTTTTGTCCTGGTTCTGATTCTGAAGAGCCCTGGGGTAATTTTTCGTCTAAGGCACTCTTGGTTGAACCATACGTTCTGCGATGGTACTTCATTTTCACTTTAAAGTAGTATGTGGCTTATCTAGCTGCACTTGCTTCTGTCAATAAATTGATAGATGTATATCATCATGAAAAATTTGAGGTAAAAGTTTCTATGTTTTTTCGTTTCTCATTTTTACACGCTCTATATGATAGTAGTAATAATAATAACCTCTCTATGGCCTGGATCGATTACCGTAAAGCATTTGATACAATTTCGCATAAGCTCATCTTGCATTTGCTCCCCGACAACATAGTGAAAGGCATTGAACAACTGATACCACTTTGGCGAACTCACTTCACCATAACATCTATTCAAGCAATAGTCTAAACAGGGTTGGTCACTTTCAGAAGGGGTGTATTTCAGGGTGGTTCCTTCAGTTCCCTTTTCTTCTGCATCTCACTATTGCCATTATCCGTTGCGCTCAGAAATACTCGGAGGTATAACTGTGGCACCCCCGGAAACCAGAGGCACAAGGTCACCCATCTGTTATATAAGGATGATCCTAAACTTTATGCCTCTTGAGAGAAGGGTCTCCATCAGTCCTTGAGGGTGGTGGAAGAGTACATGCATGCTATCTGTATGAAATTCGGGATAGACAGATGTGCAATAGTCCATTTCAAAATAGGACGATGCGGGGCTACGGAGAGGATGTGCAGCTCGTAGATAGAAGTATCCTACACTATTTGGATGCTGGAGAGACGTATACTCACCTCGTGGTGGAACAACGCCACTCACAAGAGGTAACAGCAGTGAATAACTCTCTCCGCGGCAAGTATCAGCACATACTTTGAGAGATCTGGTCATCGGAACTCTCAGGGTAAAACAAAGTTGCTGCAACAAATACGCTTGCCGATCCAATCTTACTCTACTCGTTTGGAGTAGTGAAGTGGACTCGGGAAGAGATGTATCAGTTCTACGTAAAAACCCGAAAAACGATGCATCTCTATAGGAGTTTGCATCACAAATCATTTGTTCCACGGTTATACTTTCCCCGACAACAGGCAGGCCGTGGACTTTTGAGTTTGGAGGGTGTACATAACAGAATAGTACTGGATACAGCCTGTAAAGTCGTCAGGAGTTCGGATATCCTTCTCTACATGGTCCGTGACCATGAGAGAGCAGGAATTGGAGCATTTCTCCTTAGGGTAGCTACCCGAGCAGCTGATGAACTCGGAATAGTTTTCGACTCTGAACGAGGTGACCACAACTCTCTCACCGAGTTGGAACCGGTTCATCAAAAAGCTCAGATAAAAGCCGCAGAGATCACCTTACTTTCGCGAAGACACAATATAGGCCAATATATAGGGTCTTCTTCAATAACATTGGAGACCTAGGCTTATTAAACCGCCTGACGTTCGCTTTTCTCAGGTCGAGTGCGCTGAAGTCCTAAACTAAGGGATTCATCATGGCTTGCCAGGATGGTGTCTTCAAGACCTTAGTCTACCGTAGTCGCGTGATGGATATAGAGGTTCCTGACACTAGGTGAAGGCCTGCCGCGAGGCGCGGCCCTAAGAGTGCTGTATTACCATCAACGGCACTCTTACGGTATTGACGAGACACCGGTGTTGCCCTACTTTCCGGGGAATATTGAATCCGTTGTGGGGAACGAGAAGTGCCGAATTTATTGGAACTATTCGTTTCCCACCCTCAGGCTCGTACAAGCTAATGAACCTGATGTAGTCCTTCTCGACTACCAGACCAAAACGATATTTGTCGTGGAGTTTTCAGCTCCTGTCGAGACGACAGACATTTTATTGAAATTCATAATTATCTTTACCCCGGAGGGTCAACGTGTTAGGAATCACACGTTAAAAGGTAAGACCTCCTTAATCCTTAGCTCGCACAAGTTTAGACTTCTAAGGGTTGCCGTTCGTAGGGGTGCGACGGCTGGTTAACAGAAAAACAGATTTAAACAGATTTATTTTTGAAATTGCAGAAATAGACAATGAGGTACTGTTGAGGGGAAATTCATGTTCATGTGTTTCAGCTTTTCTCAGCAAAAAAAGCAGTGTGTTCCACTCAAATTTGACAAAAGTGATATTCATTCATTCTCAACATCAAAAATGAGGCCGGTTCAGGTCAGAGCTACTCTCATCTCTATTATATATCAATTATATAGACATATTCTGCAGTAGACTAGGTCCAAAGTAAATGGGTCTACTCAACCATCAACCGTTTATTGTGGCTCACACCTATTCACATTCGACCAAATAAACCCAGTTTCTTAACGAAACCGATTAGTTTGTATGGTGAGTGGTCTTTGAGGTCAGATGGTGATTCGGTCCCCAGCGGGCCAGGCACAAAGTATATGCTCTGCTGGTGATAGTTAAGGTGCAAGATTCCCACCTTAATACCTTTTTGCACATCAGCTACACCTAACGATGCCTCAGATTCAACCGTGCAGGGCATCCACCTCCTCTGTAGACTCGCTTCTGGTATAAATTCACAGAGAGGTCAGTTGGAGTCGTAAGCTCGACATTCACCTTCTCTGTAGACTCGCTTCTGATCTGAATTTACAGGGAGATCAGTTGGAGTCCATCTCCTCTGTAAACTAGCTCCTGATCTAAATTCACAGGGAGGTCAATTGGAGTCGTAAGATAGACATCCATCTCCTCTGTAGACTCGCTCCTGATCTAATTTCACAGGGAGTTCAGTTGGAGTCGTGAGCTCGACATCCATCTCGTCTGTAGATTCGCTCCTGAACTAAATTTACAGGAAGTTCAGTTGGAGTTGTAAGCTCGACATCCATCTTATATGTAAACTCAGCGTCAGGAATAATTTTTGAGTTTACTCTGTCCATAAACATCACACGAGGAACTGGGGAAAGAAGGTCAATCACGGCCAAGCCTCGCATTACCGTGACAAGGCGATGCTACGACGAGAGAGCGTCTGATATCTCGAAGGTTCCGTCCAATTTTGAGGTCTTGTGGTATTACTTTCAATAAAAAAATCGAAAATCATATGAAAATTTCAAACAAAAATATTTCCAGTTTGTAATATTACAATTCTTTTTTTTTTTAGCTGGGCGATGTGGCTGGCCATCATTCTCTTCAGTATTCTGCTATGCATTCTAGCATTCCTGGACACGAGAAAACCCAAAAATTTTCCCCCTGGTCCAAAGTGGTGGCCAATTTTTGGAAGCGCCCCTCAAGTAGCTCAATTACAGAAGAAGACTGGTCATCTCTTATATGCCACTTCTGAAATGTCTAAGAAATACGGACCTATTCTTGGCATCAAAGTAGGAAGAGAAACCATAGTTGTAGTCCATGGCACTCGAGCTAACAAAGAATTCTTGTTTTCGGATGATATGGCTGGAAGACCGCTTGGCGATTTTTATGATTTGAGAACGTGGGGAAAACGAAAAGGTATTTTTAGTTTTTGTTTGACTTTCTTAAACGGATATTCCAATGTATGACATCGAAAGGAGATCGATAATAGATAAAATGAATATGGCATCTACAAAAACTTTCAAGCCACTCTGTGTAGTATTGGAGTTTTGCAAAAAGGGGCTCGATCTGGTCCAATCCGTCTGAGCATAAACATTCATTTTAATGATGACACAAGCCTTGGAGTTGGTCATAAATTCAGAATTATCACCCACAACCCTTGTGGATTGTTGATTAACTAGTTACATCGATTTTGTTTATAGGGATTCTTTTGGTGGACGGAAAATTCTGGCAAGATCAACGAAGATTTTTCGTGAAGCAATTGCGAGAATTCGGTTTCGGGACAAAAAATATGTCCACCTTGGTAGAAGTAGAGGCTCAGGAGTTGGTGGAATACATCTTCAGGACAATACGTTACAATGACTCCACACTGTTCAACATTCAGTCTCTGTTGACCGTGCACATCTTGAATAGTCTTTGGAAAATGCTAGCCGGGGTCAGATACAGCGCTGAAGATGAAAAAATGCGTGAACTGCAAGATATTCTCAGTGAATTATTCCGCTCCCTCTCTATGGTGGGAACCACTTTTAGCCATTTCCCGATATTGAGGTACTTAGCACCGGAAAGGTCTGGATACAACCTTTATGTGAACTCTCACAATCGAATTTGGGAATTTCTCAGCAAAGAGATAGCTCATCACAAACAAACTCATAATAGTCACGAGCCGAGAGATGTAATTGATGTATACCTGAATGTTCTCGAATCACTAGATAACACAAATGACGATTTCAGTGAAGAGCAGTTGCTCGCTACTTGCATGGACATGTTTATGGCTGGTTCAGAAACCACAAGTAATACGCTCAGTTTCTGCTTTCTTTATCTAATACTAAACCAAGATGTACAAAGAAAAGCACAAGAAGAGATCGACAGGGTTATT
Source organism: Leptinotarsa undecemlineata (assembly GCA_015342065.1). Classification (NCBI taxonomy): domain Eukaryota; kingdom Metazoa; phylum Arthropoda; class Insecta; order Coleoptera; family Chrysomelidae; genus Leptinotarsa; species Leptinotarsa undecemlineata. The sequence goes on from WOGP01006959.1 coordinate 6,851, forward strand.
GGCAAATACAGAAATCCTCGTTTAGATGATAGACCCAAGTGAGTATAATTGATAATAAATAATAATAGTAAGTTGAGGCGATGGTATCTCCCATACTTTTTATGAGTATCAGAGATGAACGATACTTCAATTTTAGTCCTAACCTCTGACATCAACTGCACAACTTTTACTGCAGCTTTCGCTATAAGGCAACTAGAGCTATCACCCGAATAGGTGAAGGCAATGACATCTACTCTCATAAAGACTAAAAATATTTACTCCGGTTTGTCCTTCAAAGATACTTGAGTTCAAGAAACCATTCGCAGATTTAAATGGCGCTGTCTTGTTTGAGAATACAAATATTTCCCAGAAGGTTGAAGTGGGACCCCAATACGATAACGAATATTGTTTCACACATATTCTGTTTAGGCAAAATCATATCCTGTTTACTCAGAAGTAGTCATAAACTCAAACCAAATAATATTTCGTGATAACCGATAATGATCAATTCCTTATTCCACAGTACTGCTATGATAGTGACGATTCAAAAGCGACCTGGCAGACTTCGCAAGGGTAGCAAAAAATTACTCGTATATGCCTACATTTTTTCTGTGTGTCACATGAGTTTATCCATGACGAAGATTACCGGTTCAACCTGAAGAGCGTCTTTTTGAAGATGTAAATGCTGGATGCTTTATTCTCTAGGAAGTTTAAAACAAACCAGAACATTCCTTAGTATTGGTTTCGAAATGTTTGTACCATATCAAAATGATCTATAATATTGTTGAGTTTTAAGGAGTAGTTGGAAATAATCCAAAACACGTTTGTATTTTATATAACCACTTTATGTCTGTAAGTCAGTTCCTGGAATTGATTTATTCTGGAATAATTACTTCCTTCTATTCTTCAGTAGATTCTCACTTTTTTTCGTATAGAAATGAAAAAGTAGAAAGCTAAAACCTTTATTTCTCAAAAAATCAGCCTCTCTTGAAAATATTGCCATTTCAATGTAACCACAATATTATTTTTGTTTTTCTTCAATAACTGAACGAATTCAAATGAAAACACTCTCATCACGTAGTTGAATATATTCTAAATATTTTATATTCATTTATTTATTTATTTTAAGTGGAATACAAAACAGGACAAGCCTTAAAAGAGTATTCACAAATGATGAAGTGAAACTAACAATAAATGCAATATATGTTATGAACAGTGCAGTGCAGTGCAAATTACAATATATAGATATGAAAATGGCGATTGCATGAACATTTGAGAGACATGGTGATTGCGAGAAAAAATATGTCAATTTCTATTGTTTTGGATATAGAGTTGTAAGATTTACAACACCTATTTAGGGGAGAATTCAAATAGTAATTAGTTTTACTTTGATTTGTTTGGTATTATACAAAGGTACAATTCAAAAGTTGGTTCAATATAGAACTGCTGTCCAAACAATTAATTATTATTTTATACAGGAACTTAATATCAGCTATTTGGGGTCTATCCGCCAAATATATCAGGTTGAGTTGTATTTTAATTTGTAATGGATTTTGAGATTATAAAAGAATTTTCTATTGATATAGGAGACGAATTCGCTTTGTATAGATTCAAGTCTTTCAATATACGAGATATACAGGGGGTTTCAAATAACTGAAGCAGAACTGAGCTGGCTATTTACATAAGTAAGAGTTAGTATTATGGATGTCGCGACAAGTCCTGATCAGATTTCCAAGAGCGTTGTTGGCTTTTTTGCAATATAGTTGAGTCAAATAATAGCTTAGAGTCATGAAATCCTTGACTTCAGATGTATTTTTAGTTGCTGTCTGTTTATGTGATATTCGTGATGGTAAATATTTGTGTTTCTTGTAAATATAATAGAGTGGCATTTCCTAAGATTGAGTAATGAAGAGTTTTTCTCGCAGAATTTCACAAGATTATTGATGTCGTTCTGAATGAAGAGTAAATCGTTGAAAGATGTCACAGTATGGAATACTTTCAAGTCGTCAGCATACATTAAAAAATCGCAGTAGGAGAAACAACTAGATATATCGTTAATTTAAATGTTGAAAAGGAGAGGCCCCAGATGGGAGCCTTGAGGGGCTCCGGAAGTGATATTGAAGAATCTAGAACTACATTTTTCCAGAGTGACTACCTGATACATACTTGTAATATACAACTGAAACCATCTTAGCAGATCACCGTGTATACCGATTTCCGCCAGCTTGTCAAGTAAAGTTGCATGATCTATATCGTCGAATGCCTTGCTGAAATTGATGTAAATGGCACCAACCTGGTAGCCTTCATCCATGGTCTTCAAAAGGTATTCAGTATAAATAAATAAATTAGTTTCAATTGAGCGATGTTTTACAAATCCATGCTGTTCATTATTGACTGAGGATCCAGCATCAAAGTATATATAGTTACAAATAATTGATTCGAAAAGTTTTAAAATGAAGCTGAGTTTAGATATAGGGCGATAGTTTCAAACGTATTACCACTTTTGAAGATGGGAACTACAAGTGCAGTTTTCAATATTTCTGGGAAAGAGCCTTCTTCGATAGACTTATTGAATAAAATGAATAGGGTATGAGACATTCCTTGGGGGCATTGTTTTAAAATGCAAGTGGGTATACGGTCCACGGTAGGTGTTTTCTGAGTAAGGTACAGTATCTTTCTCAGAATGGAATTCTGAAGGATGTAATGAGGACTGTTAGTATCTGGTTGATTCATACCTATTGCCGGGTTCAATGAAGAAGCGAAAAACTTTGAAAAAACGTCACATATCCTCTGTCTGTCTGTTGAACATATTTTGTCTGAATTCTTTATAACATTTATCGTGATGTGACTGCCCTTTTTCGACTACAAACTGCCAGATTTCTTTGGGATCGGAAATTATTCTGATTTCTATTTGGTTTATATAGGTGTTGTAGTCGGATTCACTTAGAAATGTTGACCTGCCTCTCTAAATATAATAATAATATAATATATAATAATAGCATTTATTACCCAACAGTTAAAAACCATTTACAGGGTTAACTAAGTATGTTAAAAAAAATTATATCGAACCTTATAATAACAAATTTACAATTTGAGAAAATGAATGAATATTATAATGTAATAAAATAAAAAAAAAATAAAAAAAACTATACCAGAAAATTAAAAATCAAAAATTCTCCAGGAAATACTGAGATGCAGTTTAAAGTTTAAATGTCAAGTAGTCTGTCATCTATCGGAGTTGTAGATAAAAGATGGGTACAAAACTAGCAGAATTCGGCCAACAAAACCGGAAAACAGTTTTTGTACATTTGTTGGGTGTCAAAATTCCCTTATTCATATCATTCAAATGGAAAGTCATTTAACAAAAAATACATCTGAGCAATTGATATTGTGAAGAACAAAATTTGGGTAGGTCGTGTTGAATGGAACTTGAATTTTCAACCGTTTCAGCAGCAGGCTAAATCAACTTCCATCATTAATGAAAATAATACCTCTAACGATTTTGATGATCATTTTGCCAAGTAGCCGAATCTATCATAAAATATCTACTTGGCATTCCTGAAAAGAAATTACTACATTTCTCAAAGATTCTTCCAGCACCTTCATCTTCTCTCTTCATACTTCCCGTTACCCACTCTGAAGTCGAGGATACCATAAAATCGTTGAAAAATTCTTCATGCGTTGACGTTTACGACTTAAATAGTAGAATCATTAAAGAAACATCAGATATGATTCTAATAACGTTAACCGAGCTTATTAGTCTTACATTTATCACAGGAATTTTTCCAGATATTTTCAAAGTTTCGAAGGTTATTCCCTTATACAAAAAAAGGAGATGCTTCACTGATTGAAAAATATCATCCGATAACCATCATTTGCATTTTTTCCAAGATCATTGGAAAAATGCTGAAACAAAGATTAGCAAATTATTTCGAAACTAACAAATATTTTTGTGACTCGCAGTTTGGTTTTAGAACTGGTAGCTCAACCACAGCTACGGTAATGGATATAATCAGTGGCTTAGTCGAGATCCTTGAACAACGGAATTATACATACATAACATCCTACTGAAAAAATTATATTTTTATGGAATAAGAGGAGTTGCATTTTCACTTTCTGAATCCTACCTGGAAAATTGATTTCAGGCTGTTCGTTTCAATAATAGTTCATGGGATTTTAAGGAAATGAATCATGGTGTACCCTAAGGATCTGTCCTGGGGCCACTTTCATTTATTTGTTATGTTATTGAGCTAAGCAACTTCATAACTCCCTTCAAATGTGTTATTTTTGCCAATGATACGTCATTTCTATGTTCAAGTCCAGATAATCACGTTTTATTGAAAAATCTGTCTGTTTTTCCGTTAACCAGTTGTCGCACCCCTAAGAACGACAACCCTCAGAAGTCGAAACTTGTGCGAGCTAAGGATTAACGAGGTCTTACCTTTTAACGTGTGACTCCTATCTAAAGAAATTGAAGGAAAAGTTGGAACATGGTTTAGATCCCACATTCTGAAACTAAATGATAACAAGTCTCAGAGGCTACTCGTAACGACCCGTCAGAGTGAACAACAAGACGAATGTGAAGCTACTTGGTGTTACTTTAGACTCTAAACTGAATTGGATGGCTCATATAGATCAATTGAAACATAAACTGTCAAGCATATTAATTCTTCTGCGACAGCTTAGGCATAATTCAAACTACAAAACTTTGAGAACAGTTTATTTCTCTCTGTTTCAGTCTCATATGGATTACGCCATTTTACTGTGGGGAAAATCCTCGGCTGCTAATGTTATTTGCATTCAACACATAAAGGCAATAAGAATATTAGGTAATCTAGGATATATAAATACGTGTTGACCTTTATTCATCAAACTCAGAATCATGACTCTTTCGTCCCTATACATTTACAATTTACTCCTCGAACTACAGAAAACATCGTTCGACCTCCTCACTACACATGCTGACATTCACCATCATAACCCTAGAAACTCTGACAATATCAGACTTCATATATATATAAGCTTTCCATTTCACAAAAAAATTCTTTAGATTTTAGTCTCTACAATGCACTGCCTCATCAAATCAAAACGATGAGTGTGAATAACTTCAAGCGAACCATCAAATCGTATTTTCTAAAAAACAGTTTTTACTCAATGAGTACTTGGAAGATATTCAAGGTGTGACCTTTAGCCTCTGAGAACATACTTACAGTTTATGTAC
>WOGP01006960.1:0-12049 GCA_015342065.1 Leptinotarsa undecemlineata
AAATAAATGCACTTCGTTTTTATATCTAAATGCATTATAGATTAAGTGAAACTTTGTCCACAAGATCAATCTTATGACAATAAAGTATATTCTCTCTCTCTCTCTCTTATCTATATCCATTATCATAACACGAAATTTTTGTTAGCCCACTGTTTTCTATCGTGAGGGAGAGAGGTCATTTCGGATGAAGATGAGAATTTATAAGTTGCATTCGAATCGGTAATAGAAATTTTAGCCTTGATACACGTGACTAATAATGTTTCTGTTTTCTTTTTCTTGTTTCCTTCTTGTCGAAAAAGGTTAAGTTATATATGTCGCCAATGTACATTTGCAAAGATTTCTGAATAATTTTGCTGATTGAAGATGAAGCTGTCGATCCCATAAAAGGTGTCTTTGCATGGAAATAGGGCGTAGCTTTCAATTCATTCAGCTCATACATCAAGAATAGTTGAGTCTTGTAATAAATTTAGGATTCATTCCAGCACCGAAGTTGGTCGAAACTCCGTCTGTTTTTGGATCGTATATGCTTGATTTCTCACTCCTACGGGGTGCGATAGAAACCTTCAATCTCAACAGAGATTTCAATTTCTCTTCCCAACGCTACTTATTTTACGAATTTGTTAAAACAGATTTTTCCAACAAAATTTATGCAAGCTTTCGTTGAAAATAGCAGTGCTAAATTATTGAAATGTTTGGCATCGCTATTGATACCAGGTGAGTGATTTTTCATGTCACATTCCGATAGCCTGTCGAATGCTGAAAACCTGATCTGATCCGCGACAGGGCAGGCACAAAATAAATGATCTGCTATCAGGACTTCGTTATGGAAATAATCTTCCCAGCCGTTGACAGACGATGCTAAATGTCCTCAACCTCGTGAGAACCTATTCGGCGGTCAGATAAGTATGTAACACCCATGTATGATTCGAAAAATAAATATGTGGAGCATTTCAAGGAAACACCCTCCTGGGACAGCAGAATACTAACCGCACCCACCAAGCATGCAGCGTTTCCTGGACCTCTCAAATTCTGGCCAGCATGTGCAGCTCTGGAATTATACCTGTGTAGCATCTCATGGAATATCCTGTACAGTAACCATAATCACATACTGAATAGACTCAAGTTGATTGGTCGATATTGAGATTGCCGGATGTTTATGGTATGAGATTTTCATTACAAAGGTCGCAAGAAACTTTCCATATGAGTCCTGAAAAAGCTGAACAACCATGTAGGGGTTTTTGTCTCCCGTTTAGTTGAATCTTCGATTGAGCAGACCTGTCTAGGTGAAATTTGTTTACTCTTCTGATGCAGAATGCGCTTCTACTGTTCAAGAACTTCAAAAAGTCGTTCAAGAACTTCAATTATTCACTTCCTGATTGCTCCACCTTGCATCCTGAGTTTCTCAACAGAATTGAAAGTTATATAATTGGGAAGCTCTTTGCCTCGATCTGATGCTACAGAGAAGATAGTGTTCAGGTTGATATTTGATATAACGTTGGATTTTTTATTACTTTACGGTCCATATAGGGTAAAAAGAAGAGCTCGGAATATGAGGATCATCACGGCAGAATCCCCCATTAGCTTTTTACGACGAGTGAGCGTCTGGTATTTTGAAGGTAACATCAGTGACATCTACACATAATGTCATACATCCTTTCGGCACTGGTGATAACTCATCCGTCAGGCATATTCTGATGTCTTCATCTGCAGAATATTGACACCAAAATAATGATGATTTCATTGCAATGAAAATAAAATGAAACTTTAAAAAACTGTGCTTACTTTCTTTCGTAACCGAATCATATTTTTACTGAAAGATGGATCAGTTTTAGAAAACCCGTAGGGTGTCACGAATTTGCTCGATTTAGGTTCGTTGAATATCACCGTGTGCAGTTGGTGAGATACCTTTCTGATCACTCAATGAAGTGAAGAGTGGGTGAGCGAAATTTTTATTGTGATTCATGTTCGATATTCAATTTTTCAAAATCAAAACCTCAATGGTATTTTGAAAATTTTGCCATTCACTTCTCACATCAATTATCGACATCCACTTGGATGGAAGGTAGCATTGAAATTGAAAATTGATGACCATTCAAACGAAGCACCACTTGATCTATAACCTCATTTGAGGTTTCGGAGTGGAAACAAACCACTTCTTAACGGTGTGAGTGATGAAGTTGGGAAAGCTCAACAAATGTCAACTTCAAAATTCAATGACTCTGATTTATTGTTACAAACTTGACAACCAGAGAAATCGCCTTTGTTCCATTCCTTCAACACATTATGTACGTATTCATATAATTTTCCATTTAATTGATTTCATTGGTATATTTTCAAACCTAAAAACCCAAAACCAAACATGGAAATGGAATGGAACGATTACAACACACTGTAGGAGTAATTTTTCAAGCTGATCTCCTAACAGGTAGTAACGGCTACATCCATCAATTCATAGAAAAAAGTGTTTGCAATAAAATACTTTGCTTTTAATCAGATCCTGATGTTCAAGGGAATGAGAAAATTATATGATCAAAATCAAAGGCGGAATTAATTATACTCAGATCGCGTTAGGGACTTTCCAACTCCACCCTTTATCGGTCTCAAAGATACGCGTGACCATTATATAATTCTGGTCACGATTTAGTGGTGATGCACTTCGAAACATCATAACACCTGTTGAAGCTATATATTCACTTACCTTGAGGCTCTCAGGTAGCATTCGTCATAAGTATTGACTATTATCATATTACTGTATGTTGAATTCTTGAAAACACTGTGAATGAGGGAGTATCTTCCATCTCTAATTACATCTTTACAAAATCATATGCACTCATGTGATATTCGAAAGAATTATCGAGAATGATATACGGTACAACTTCACAACCAAGCTGACCTGCTTTCTGTCAATTTTGATTCTTCCTGCTTCGTGTGAATTATTACAGAATTATTGGTCAGTTCGTTGGCGAGTTCTGCCCACGTTGTTGTTGGTAAATGAATATTTCTCAGATGAGATCAATTGTTGGGAAAAAATGCATCTTTCCACTTTTTTCATTTTCATTCCAAAAATGCGGTAATGGATAGTGATCAATACGAATAGTCCAATGAATGTTATGTTGGGAACTCTTTTCTACATGAAGTTCAATGTTTCGAATGAAATAACCACTAGATTTCAACATGTTTGAATACCACAAGGGATTATGCGTAACTTTTATATCCATAATATTTTCGAATACACCACCTATTTGAGAAATAGTTAATTTTGTAGGATAATATTATTATGGAATCTAGTTTCAGGGTAAATGTGAACATGATGAAAATTCATGCATCAATCGACCAACCAATATATCTTTGGATTTTTAAAATCGTTATTCCATATTGAGAAAACTTTCTCGATACAGTCCTATATCTACCAACCACATATATTTGTGTTTTTTTTAAATCTTCGCTTTCCAAATATTTTGGATTGTTCATTTCGCATAATTCTGAATTGATCTTCAAAGAATTGAAGAACATACAAGTATTTCTTCGAATGTGAAGACCAATTACATATTTGCAAACCATCTTTTGTTAGAGGGGTAGTAGTTCAATCATGACAATGACTTCACATTTGAGATGGAAATATTCCAAACTCTGTTTCTTGAAATACCTGAAAATCAATAAATTCAAAAATTCTGAAAATATATCGAATTACCAAATAGACTTTTTTTTTACTGTTGAATCTGTTCTCTAATGTGGGAATTAGAAATCAGTTTATCACAAGCCCATTTAATGGAATTTCTGGAATTTCCCCAATTTTTGATTAGTTTATATCCAAATTCGGGTGTAATTATCAGTTATTGAGTATGTAGAACGTCATATGTATCAAATTGCTGTAAAATCCTGTATAATTCAGTCAGTATGAACACACCTGGAAAACATTGGTAAGGGCTTTCGCGGTCGAGGTTTTCAATTTCACTATTTTTCGGAAGGTCGTGGTTTTTTTGGAATTTCTTCCTGACATTTCTCTGGCTCGAGTGACTAGCTTTTTCACAGGTTTACACATCCTGGGTTGATATTTTTGATAACTGGATATAACACTGTGTAACGCGTATTTATGTTTACTCCTCAGATAGTTTGGTTTGCTGATACCTGTACGTAGATTGGGAAAATTATCAATAACATTCGTTGATCCTTTTCTACCTGACGTCATGTTGTTTGCTATTCTTGACCTTGCTCAGAATGTGATTTTATATTCGATTGGGATTCTCAGCTTCTTCTCTTCTGTTTGAATTATTCGTGTGTTTTTGGATTTGTATTGCCTTTGGTACCAGCCGGCTATGCTGACCCTGATTGGGGACGATGAGTCCCGTGTTTTCGAACAGAATCCTGTGGTTCCCTCCAATGAGTCCATGCTCTGCTACAGCAGACTTGTACGTTTAGCCCAGTCTGCAGTTTCTTTCAAGCTCCTTCAGCCTTGTTCTCATGGATATTCTGGTGGTTTCGATGTATACCTTTCCACAAGTGTACGGTATGCAAGGTTACGGTTGTTTTCTCAAGAGTTTTCCAATTTTATCTGTGACCCTAGGGATACATGGTTGGTTCGTTTCGGTGGTTCGCTCTACTCATTGAATCAACCGAACGTTGAGTTTATTCTATTTGGACTTCAGTTGTTCGTTCTACTCGATCGTCATTTGAAACGTTGGTTTGAGCCGAGAGACCAGATCATTGATTGGACTATGGTCCAACCCGTGCTCGTCGATCCTAAGATCGTACAGGTTTCGACTTTTGAGGATCTTTATTCGAAGTGGGTGCCTACTCTGAGACCAAGAAATGTCCTATTGAAGTGATTCTTGAAAGTGATTACATTGTTAGGAAAGTTCTGAAGAACTCAAAATCAATAAAATCCAAAGCACATCTCAAAAACATCAATCAAGAAGCAGACTGAATACTATAAAAAAGTCAAGTAAGAACTATTGAACAGGATCAACTCTGGTAATAACAACTGCAAGATAAAGTACTTCAATGATATACCTAGGATGGTCTCGTTAAACAGACTGAGCCCAACAGATTAAAAAATTACACGATATCTGCTCATTACCAAAATGTCAGGGGACTGAATAGCAAAATAGACATTTTTCATTCTAATGTAAGTGATTGTGAATATAACATTGTTGCACTTAGTGAGACCTGGTTGAAATCTGACGTAAAACCTAGTGAACTCTTTCGATAACTATGAAATCTATCATAGGAATCGCAAATTCAACCAAGTAGAATCGACACGTGGAGGATGAGTATTACTTGCTATCAATAATAATAATAATAATATCGATTCTGAAATTGTTGTCACTTCCAAATTTGAAGAAAACTTTCCTAGTATTCACTTCTTGGCTTGTAAGATATTGATCTGTTGTTTTCTGGTAGTCATTGTTTATATTTCTCCATCGTTAACCATAGAATAATTTGATAATTTTACTGAATTTGTTGGAGGATGGGGTGGAATGAATTCCGACAGACTCATTTTTGGGAGATTTTAATTGTGCACACTTTATTGTTGGTAATATGGAATATAGAAAAACTCTCACAATCACAAATATGTTATCATTCTTTAATATGAAACAATGTAACCGTACTTTGAATGAATATGACAGATTCTTGAATTTGATATTAAGTAATATTGACTGTGCTGTGAACCAAGAATTTATTGCGTTAGTGAATGAAGGTCTGTACCACCCATCCATTTCAATTGAACTTTGTGGTCTCACTACAAAACCCAATAAATTCAGTACAAATATGAATAACAGATCATTGAACTTCAGAAAAGCTAGTTACGTGTCACTTCAGTTGAAATTTTTTATTGGATTGGAACTTTTTAGAAGACTCATCTGAGTCTTCTGGTGTGGTGGTGTTACACTGGTGTAAAAAGTTTCTAAAATAAGTTTTATGAAATTATAAATGCTCATGTTCCACCCACAAAAATTTTCAAACATGTGTACCTATCCAGTTTGGTATATGAGTGACATAATAAAACTGATTAAAGAAAAAGCTAAATTATATAAAAAAACAAAGCAACAAAAAATATGTGTTATTACCAAGAATTCTGTAGAACTAGCAAAATTATTAAACAGAAAGTCAAAGAAGTATATACATCGCATATAAACAGTATTGAAAACAAATTGATAGTTGATCCAAAAAATTTCTGAACATCTGTTCATAATAAAAAAATAGTACAAGAATTTCAGGCCAGATGGTTTATGAAGGTGAATTCTATAACAATCCAAAATTAATTGTTAATGCTTTTAGTAGATTTTTATAAAATGCCTATTTATCACCTGAGGCTGATGAAGAAAACGTTTTTCTCAACTCAGAACCTAATAGCTTAATATATGTTAGTGTGGAACCAATAACAGAGTTAGAAATATTAGAAGCTGAAAGAAAATAAAAAAAAAGATGACCCAGGTCATCTTGAGAACGTCAGTTTTTCCTGAACTTGAAAAACTGTCAAGGTTTGTCCAATACATGAAGCTCAAGATCGAAGTGAAATCAATAATTATGGAGCTATTTCAATCCTGAACAACTTTGCTAAGACAAATAATATCTGAACACCAACATGGTTTTGTGAACTCTAGATCCTCCATCAGTAATTAAGCTGTTTTCGATCAATATTAATGTGAATCTTTAGACCGTAGAAGGCAAATAGATGTGGTGTACATGGACTTCTCTGAAGCATTCGATAGGGTTAGCCATAAGTTACCAATTTATAAACCTTCTTGCATGGGTTACAATGTAATTTGTTGTCAACTTTTGGAATCATACTTTAGCGGACGTAATCAATACGTATACTATCGCGGCTGCAAAAATTTTCATAATATGTCAATCTTGACCTCTCTGTATTTCAGTCTGGTGAGGCCAAAACTAGAAACTTTTAGAATGACCGGAACTTATGCTCCAAGAAATTGTGATTACCCTGACTTTATAGCCTTAGAAAAAAGAAGAAATCAGGCATCTGTTTCATTTCTATATACGTTATTGAATGGCAAATTGGATTGTTCTGTACTATTATCTGAAATTGATATCTTTGTTCCAAGGATATCTTCTAGGCACATCAATACTTTTTATGCAAAAGGGCATAAACTAACCTAATGTTGAAATCACCAATCAATCTGATGTGTCATAATGCAAACAAGCTCTTAACTAACATCAATATTTTTTGTTGCAGTATTTGTGAAATTAAAAATAAGTCTCGTGCGTGCCTATAAGTCATTTAAGTTTTTTTATATCAAATAGTATTTATCTCATATCAAATAGTATTAATCTTTCAAGTATGTTAGTTTTGCTCTGTAAATGGAAAACTGTTGGGCAATAAACGCTATTATTATTATTAAAACGAGTGACAGTTTTTTGACGAAAAACAGATTCCAACAGACAGATCGAGGACGCAAATGAATTATTTACTGTTGTTCGTTGTTGTTTAACCAAAACCTGATGCTCTTCTCCATAATAACTCATAACCTAAAATTGAAACTCACGAGTGTGACGTTCATTTGAATATCTTAGGTAAATTATACAACAATGAGGTTCATCTGAAGATCTTAGATGAGAGTTTGTAATGCTTTCCAATTCTGAAAATGAGTTGAATTCAAATTATCACGTGCTGCGGATAGGCCGCTCAAATTGATTGTAAGTAAATTCAACAAATAATTTTTTTATCAACAGTCATTTCGGATTGATGAACTATCATTAAAATCAACCATGACTTTCCTTTACTTGACTAATTCAGACAGAAGTTCGCCAGGTTGCAAAAGACAAAATAAAGAAAAAGGTAATAAACTACTCAAAATGAATATAGAGACATGTCTTCAAAATGCAATAAGTAAAAAAATATTTATTATTTTGTCAAACATTTATATTTATAAAATAGTTTATAGGTGTATCGAAAATGCCTAATTATAACAAAGAAAATAATTGAACGGATTTTTAACACTAAATTACAAAATCCCAGAGGTAGCAAAAGGTATACAAATACTCAAACAGATCTTATCTCATTCACCATGAATAGCGATATCATGAAAACAAAAGGTCAGAAAATATCGAACGTTCTTGCCGAATGCTGGAAAGCAAGGGAGCCTTGGAAATCGATTCTTGTCGTATGGAACGAAATATTTGTTACAAGTTATTGAGAAAGTCATGTGAAATTTTATGAATCCCATTGATTAAATTAAATTTAAAAGGTAATATTTTCGGGGAAAATTAATTTGTATCAGAAAACTACAGATTTCACTTTTTCATCTCAATAAAAAATTGTGGAAATTCAGGAATTCCAGGATTCAGAAATAGCTTCATATAATCCGGGACATGGAGTCGAAATACTATTGATAAAATGAATGTTCCATCTAGCCAGATCATCAGAAAATTATTGATGAAGCAATGAGACAAGTATCTCATTTCGATACTTAGGAATCTGCCATTATGGACTAAATTGAGTGAAAATTATTTCATAAATTCATTCATTTAATATATTGCGTAGTATTCCTGTGATTAAATGATAACTGATTCAATTCCATAACTAATGTGGAGTAAAACCTGAAAACAATAAGTTATTTTCGTATAATTCAATGGGGGGACTTTCTTCCAGTTCGTATATAAAAGTAAGTTTTATGCATGATTTACATATCTTCATGATGAGTTTATTTTGTAATCAATTGTCATCTTCATTTCGTTGAAGGTTTCTCACAAGTTTTTGTATGAAGATGGTGCAGTGAAAGCCAACGGTTTTTTCTCTCCAAGTCAGAATAGTTTCGGAACAAAAATAAATTAAAACGTAACACATAGTTTTCTTGAATTTCCTTATCAAAAGCAGAAAACTGCTTATTTCACTTGTTTTGGATCTGAACATATTGAAATATCTTCAAGCTGTCCTAGTCTGTAACTGGTGTTGAGAAAATATCCTATCAGAATGCTCTGGATTCCAATTCTCTGAATGAATAAATAATTTGGTTTCCATACTAGTCTTTGGGCAATACTCAAATGGATGAGAGAATTACAGGACTGCTGCAACAAGCTTTTACTTCCATCACCATCCTGTTTATCGGAATGAAGATTATTGGCCAATATGGAAATATGAGCCATTGAATCGTATTCGTCTGATCGAGTACCTAAGACATTCTGTTATATTGAATAATCGTGTCTCTGGAAGATCATTTGATGTTCACTGAAAACTTATGTTTTTCTGCTTGATTATTTCCTAGTTCTTGTGATTCTTTTTTCGGTAGTTTTTTTCTGAGAAGTTGCGGTGTTTCAATTCCAGTGCGGAATTACTTAATTCGAAAACGAACAAACAAATGAACAAAACCAGTGAATGTTTTCAACAACATCATTCACCTCAAGAAATATCCTGTTGGCAAAATACAAATAATTTCATTGCCATATTAGTTAATAACTCTGACTGGAAAGTTTCTTAGGCAATCAAAGTATAGTTTCACAAAGTAGTGAAATATGAATACTTTCTCCCAACTTTCAACAATACGAAATCACCAATCACAATCGCTCACACACGATCACAATAACTATAATATAAAATAACCCCAAAATTCAAGAAACCTTAGCAAGAGAAGTTCATTTAAGGGCAAATTGTAATGTTACCCTCCAACACATTTCTCAAGTTCTGCAGATTCAGACAATGTAAATTCATAAAGTGAAAATGTCAAGACCATTAAAAATATTCTCAACTTCAGCAAATTCGGTTTATGAATTCTGTTCAACCTGTTGATTATCTATTTTATGTTATTCAGCTATCGTCCTTTCAAACGTGAGATTTTTAGCAGGGGTTGGACGATAGGAAATGAAAATCGATCATCTGGCCTGTGGCCACGTTTTCAGAAATTATTTGACATCCATGAATTCAAAGATGAACAATCAAAAACTGGAAATATAACGTAGTGTTCTTCAAGAACTCCATTTTGAAAGAACTGGAAATTATCATTATCACACGTAGCCCCGGCCCCCTGATATTACCAAATGGAAAATTGATATATACAACTCCCCAATACAACTTCAATCACAAATATTCTCCCTCATCTTTCATGATGAGTCAGTGTTTATAAATAACGGAAAGGTAGCGTTACGATGAAATGAGCAATTGCATATTGAACGTCATCTATATCGTCATCATCGTCATCTATATCAGTGGCCAACTGACAGAACATGGCACACCTTTCCACAACTATTGAGAATCTGATTAGTGGTCACTCTGCGAATATTTTTGTCACGTAGATAAGCAACACAAATGTGTGGCTTGGAAAGTGGGTCTCTTCTGAGAGATGCCCTTCCATGGCTCATGATCCTTTCAGGAAACATGTACAACTTTCATAATGGCCTACCAAAGAGATCCAGTTCATTGGTAAATATTAGGATTTTTGGATGAGCAGGGTGCTTGATTCTCCACTTCTATACGTCAACTATAGCTGTCGGTTTATCAGGTTGAACCAAACATAAGATTTTTGGTTTTTTGTTTGGGTGAATCATCGTTAGAGCATAAGCGTTTGTTCATCTGCTCAAGGAGATTTTATTTTCCTTCTTGATATAGATACTGATTCTGCTACTCAACATTTGGTTGAAAGACAGATAGATAAAACGTCTCTCATCTTCAGTGGGTGCACCATCTAGCCTCCCAGGAATCAGAAAACTAAGAAATTCTTGCTCTTGATCTGATATAACAGGGTGAACATTTGAAATCATTTCGACGACGTATATCTCCTCTGTAGACTCAGGGTTAGGTTTTTCGGTTCCTGAAGGGCTTCCACCATAAGTTGCTAGGGAAAAAATGACCACCACAGCAAGGCATTTGTGTCTCGAAGGAAAATAGAAACGAATTTGAAGTTGATGAATATTCTTATGTAACGTAGTTCCCTTTCATTTGACATGACGCAATTTATATGAGAAAGAAACTCTATATTGTAAATATTTGTGGTTATTATCGTGAATGTCGTTATTATAATATCATGACAGAATGGTGGAAAGTCCACTGTCATTTGGAATCATTTTGAAATTATAATTTCAGTAGGTATTCAGCTCAAATTCAGCATCTATTGCACTGCAATTGAGAGTTTTAGTTTTTGTTACGCAAAGTAAAAAAAGTCAAGAAGAGAAATTTTTTCTGTAACAACGAAATTATTGTAGAAGAGAAAACGATGACTGTGGAACATACAATATAGAAAGAAAAAATAAATCTATTGGCAATTTTGTACCAGTAAGGATGAACTTCATTTTGTTATGAATACGTGTATCAGTAAAGTTGAAAGTTACATATTTACATGTGGTATGAGTTTTTCATATAATAATAAATATTATGATAATATAATAATAATAATGTTTATTTAAAAAAATGCATAAAACAGGAAAATATAGCAAGCACAGAAATAAACATGAGAAGTCACTGAAGCTCATAGAGCTGGTGCGTGATATTTATTGAATTTACAAATCTATACAAAAATGCAATTTAGAATCATAGGAAAATACAATTTAAAATTAAAAATTTTTTTCTGATTGATTTCGGTTATGATGAAGTGAATGAATACAGACGAAGTGGTTTCTGAATGAATGAAGTCAATTTTGAGGAGTTTGTTTTCATCGGGAAATATGTCAGAATTAGGGAAAATCAAAAACTCAGTTGGATAATGTCAATTTGGGGAAGTTTTTATGAAAATGTTGAATTTGGTTCCTTTTTTCTTATAATTAATACAAATAAATATTTGGTCTGATATATGTTACTCGTAAATTAGCGTAGTAATTTTAACCCAACCAGCAAAGTTGTTTTATAATTCCATGGTGTTGCAACAGTTTTATTTTATTAGTATTTTATAATTACTTCCAAAACACCAATTGATTGTATTGGATGATCGGTGAACACAATACAGTTGTAGAACATAAAAGTGTTTTATAAATTTGTCATAGAAACGTTTATGAAATGAAATTAAGAAACCATTATAAAATAGTAAAAAAATTATCACAGAAACGTTTTTACAACTAACTCATAAAACTCATTTTCCTATAAAAGTAAATTGTTATGTAGCAG
>WOGP01006962.1:0-12049 GCA_015342065.1 Leptinotarsa undecemlineata
TAAAAACCGTAGAATTCATATATAAACAGATTCAAAATGAATGTACCAAACTAAATTTAAAATAGAACCCAAAATCCCAATGAAATTCTATAACACCTCTATAGACTTGATATAGAATGAATTATCTACTTCACGCATCCCCTTATTATTCAACAAATTAACTGAAAAAATATATATTTACAGCAAACGATTAGGGTATTCTAGATGTTCAACTCAGTACACCTAGAACTTCACTTTTTGAGAACTCTTTTATTTGGAGAACTGCGTTTATGTGGAATAAACTTCCTGAGAACGTTTTTACGAATGGATTTGATTTTCAGCCATTCAAATCCAATGTGAATCGCTACTTTCGCACAGGCACCGCTCATAGAGCATCTCAAATATTCTTCTGTAGTGCTCAAAAGTTGAGATGGATTTCCCGTTAATACTAAATTGACATAATCTCTATGTATTGCAAGACCATTTCGTTATATTGATAAAAGTACTCATGGATAGGGATTGCAAGAGCGCTACTATATCAGAGAAGGAGCTATTGTCAATCAAAAAATGAATATTCACAACTTATGAATGCTTTCTTTTTCCGCTTTATTATTTCGAAAAAAAGCAAAGATAGTTTTTTCAAAAGTGGAATAATTGGGAAATAGGAAAAAAAGTTAGGAAAATACTCTCTTTGGTTTTTTCTATGATAAATTATCGCAGGAAGTTAAAAAGTAAGTAACGTAAGTAAGGCAACCAGATGGAAACAGAGCTCAAAAACAAAGAATTCATGATTCAAAACCAGATAACACTGTCTTCGTCTTCGTGAGGAAAGATGTTATTGCCTTTGGCAATGCATCTATCGATGCATTGATGGGACCTTGGTGGGTCGAAAAAGCGTGAGTGGAAACAGTGTTGTTAGATCATGAATAGCTTCTTTTGGGCTCTTTTTTATGAGTTCTCCATGAGTTCTCCACTATACCTCTGTGTAACATCGGACTAGAGAATGAAAATTCTAAGAAGGAATTTGTTTAGACGTCTACACAGAAAAACGAAGAAAAGTAATGTTATCATGCTCTATCAAAACACAAGCTCTTATATACACAATAAAAATAAGACCAATAACCTAAATTGCTTCAATCTTAATCCAAGCAGGAAAGGCACTGTTGAAGACCTGTATTCCTGGTATAACTAATCGAAATGACAAGTATACCTTATTGAGTCTCGAAAAAGTCTCTTGTAGGCCAATTCTATGGAAGTTCAAAATACTATATGAGGGCAATATCTAGCTGAATGGGTGCCAGTTTTGGCTGATTACGAGATTGTCTTTTTATTTGAAACATTCTGGAGTATTGAATGCTAGATTCAAAGTTCGAAGTAATATCTGTTATTTGTCAGTCACGACATCAAATTTTCACATTTGTAATCTTCAAAAGTAGTTTGTTAGTAAGTGAACAACTTCAAGACAAACGTTTGAATTGAAAACGTGCAATTGACGCTATTTCAATTGTTGCTATTATTTTTCAACTCACCACCTTCAAAATAACTCACCACCTTCAGATCGCAGAAATTGTTGCAAACCTTGGAAATCTTATCATGATGATACCCAATATTCAATATATCGCGTATCGTAAGTGTCCTAGTTCACTTTTGGTGGCAAAAAACAGTGTCAATCACGTATGTAGATGAACTTTTTGATTGGTCCTATAATAAATTCAATAGCGGCTATCAATTTTTTTTAGTGTACTCATTTTCTGAACCCCTAGAATACAACAATGTCAAGAAAATTCATTTTTATATACCATCAATTTCTCCCACACACCATTATACAAATTTGAACTCTAAAAAGTCGATTTAGGCATAATGCCGATTTTATTCTAAACCACACACATAGGAGGATGCTCTTAAAATTCGTGTTTGGAACTTTTCAAAGAGTTCAATCTTGAAACGTACGCCTCTGCCGACAACGTTAACCGAATATCAATGAAACCGTTTAAAACTTTCCGAACTTTGCAGCGCCTATAGCGAACTAATGAGTTTTGAAGTTTATTAGAAAACTCCTGAAAAAACAGACTAGGCTGGGACTATACACAATTATATAAAAAAACTCTTGTTTAACAAGCTTTGAAAGAGAGCATATGATAAAGATGCACTTTCAAAACCTTGATATTTTTGTTAATAGCGGATTTCCAAACTTTGAAAAACTACAGAAACTTATTCCAAAAAATCATTCTGCTATGTCTTATAAACTTAGAATGCACTGCACTTTTCATCATGTATCGGTTAAAAATTGTTGTTACTAATTGTTTAACTGGTTGGATCTATGCCATGCTGGAAAAAAGAACTGCCGCTACGACTCTTCAAGGTCAGGCCATTAGGGTCAGGGTCACCAGAGGATGCCTTCAAGGTGAGGTACTATCTCCCCTTCTGTGGTCACTGATGGATAGTCTGCCTGATGCTCTAGACAGAAGAAAAACAGGTCTACAAGCTTATGCAGATGACATTGTCATCTTGGCAAGGTCCACTTCGGGAAGGGTAGCTATCCTCCAAAGCACGATGAACGTTGTTCACAGTTGGTGCCTGAGGGAGCAGATGTCTTTCAACCCCAGCAATACTGTGATAATACCCTACACCAGACGAAGAAAATTAGATGATCTAAAGCCATTCTTCCTCAATGGTAAGGTTATTCCATTTGCAAGAGAGGTGAAATATCTTGGCATCGTTCTTGATAAACAGTTCGCCTGGAACGCTCACTTGGGAAAAACCAAACTGTTCCTATGGACATGTCGAAGGATTTGTGGTTAAACTTGGGGTTTGGGTTCCAAACCAATCAATTGGATTCATGTGATGATTGTCAGACCAATGATCAAATATAGTCCAATTGCCTGGTGACCGAAGACGGCCCAGGCGAAGCTCTGTGGTCATCAGTGCTACCATCAGTACGCTACCATCAGTACCACACCATCAGCGGCCATGAAGATCCTGCTAGATTCTCCATATTTTATGGAACGAGAGGCTAGATGGACTGCATATAGACGTGTACACTTTGCCAATTGCACAAATCAATTTAATGCAGAGTGCAGCAGACTGTTGGTTGACACTGGAAGTCACAGTATTCTGGAAATAATCTCTGACTTTATGCCTCCAACCGTCAATTACGAAATGCCTTATAAAGTACTGTTCCCGAACACAGAGGACTGGATCCTCTTGGAGAAGGAATTATTAAGAGCAGATAGTTGTTGATTCACATATGGATCAAAAACACCTTCTGGTTCCGGTGCAGCTGTTTTTAGTCGCAGACCCAGGACAGAGTCAACCTGCCTAGGAACCTATGTGACGGTATTTTAGGTGGAAAGTTAAGCTATTGAATCGTGTGCGGAGAGATTGGAAGAAACCCACCTCATACAAAATTCAATAAAAATATTTTCGGATAGTCAGGCAGCGTTGGAAGCTCTTGGCTCCGACTTAGCAGCATCTAAATTGGTAGCAAATTGGCGAAAACGACTCTCCCCAATATGAAGACTTAACAGAATGTATCTGGTCTGGGTTCCTGGCCATACTGGCTGAGAAGGCAATGAAGCTGCTGACTCCCTTGTAAAAGAGGGTGCTGCAAGCAGCTTTATCGGACGAGAACCTGTCATTGGCATCGCTTCAGGCTTTGCCAAACAAAAATTGAACACCTGGATGGCAAAAAGATTTATGGACTTCTGGCAGAATCTTCCAGGATTAGTTCACTCCAAGGCGTGAGAGACTCAGACTGTCGGAAGACAGAATGTGTCTGTCGCCTCTGTTTGTGAAATGATGAAACAGTCGAGCACATACTTTGTGCTGGCCGCGCTGGGGACCAAACCAGGTTTTTAAAGTTCGGTAGGGCCGTATTCTTACCATCTGACCGAAAAGACCACCCACTATACAAACTAATCGGCTTCGTTAAGAAGCTGGGTTTATTTAGTCGAGTGTGAATAGGCGAGCCACAATGAATCTTTGCGGGATGTGATTGGACCTAACCTAACCTAACCTACTAATATTTTGAATTATTTTAGTAAATTTTTCATGAAAAAAATGACAGTGAAAAAATTTGATTTCTTGTTGGTCGTTCAATGGGAAAGTTGATTGTTGACGTTTATGATTTCCAGGTATTCCAGCAAGTTAAATTTTTTTCTTTATTTTCTGTATACGTCGTAGTGTATGTTGGAAGTCTTGGGTGATATGTGCATATAAACACACTCTGAATTATACATATAAAATTAATACTACTGGTTCTCAGGACGATACTTCAGAAATGTCAGATCTAATACAACATACCAAAGCTATAGCAAAGAGGTTTCTATCCAACTGTACAAAAACAAAATCAATGGACATGATTCGAATACTATATTATAGCATTTCCTTCTTTCGATATATCTTATCATTAGCTCATAAAATCCACAAGATGATGGAGATTCCCTATCATTATTAAATGCCGAAATGCTCACACAAGAAAAATCCAGTAGTATAAGGTCAGCTCATTGAGAGGTCATTATTGTTCAAAATATGTTCTCAACCACCTACTACAAAATTTATTAATCAGTCATGGAAAAATATTACTACCGAAATGCACAGCACGGAAATCGCATTGGAATACGAATTATGTAGATCTTGCTATGTTTTGTTATGTTATGTTATCCAAATATGCTCCCATTTTTCCAATAAGGTTAGGTAACTATTACGTTTCATATTTTTTGGTGAAAAATTGATCTACTATTGAAACACCAAAGGTTTTGTTTTTGATAGTATTGGTTATCATTGTCGATTTCTGTTGTGAGTATTTATTTCACCAACATGTACAAATTTGTAATGTCACACTATTTATAGTGAAATTAGATTGACCCTCTCGAAAACAAAGCAATAAACAATTTTAATAGTGGCCTTCTCGCATTTATTATATGAATCATCGAGGTTCCGTACTATTTGTAAATGTCTGAAACGAAACAATTTATTTTTGTATTTATATTAACAATAATATTATATAAAACCATTCCGTTTTGACATGCAATCAGTAATTAATTAATTACGATCTTGAATTTCTACTCATAAGAGGAATTGTATCGAAAGTTTGTTCGTGAAGAATCGAGTTGATCTTCTACAGGCTGTTATTGAATGAGATTAAATTGTTATTCAAATGCATTCGGGGTGCCGCACAGTTCGATTTTTGGGCTATTACTTTCATCATTTATATAAATGTTTTTTGCAACACCATATCAACGCAAAACTGTTCTTGATGTATTGATGACAACAGCTTGGTATGTTGTATAAGTAGTTGAATTTAGAAGACAGAGTTCAGATTGAAAATCTTTCAATTAACTAAATTGACAAAAACCATGGAAATTGAAATGCATTGAAATTTACACCTGAGGGTGATGATCCTTTGTAATTGTTGAGATTAGCTAATATTGAATCGAAATGGTAATATTTTGCAGTTGAAAGTAAGGTTGCTTAATTATTCGTGTATTCTGCTTCAGCTGCTAATAAAAATGTCTGAAATGGACATATTCGCAATGCCCTGAATACATCTTGACAAAAAATATGTTAATATATTGTTGTTGTCTTGTTGCTTTTCGTTTGCTACACTTGACATTTTCAGTTAGTTCTCTCAAAAAGTTTGGAGGGTTTTTGTTATTACTGACATTACTCAGTGACATTACTCACCACATCGATACGATCTGAAAAACACGCCTTTAGTTATCGAGAAGACAAACACACCACTTTGCCTTCTGTTCTCATGAAAATATTCACAGCACATTATATATTTAATAAATTTTAACTACTTTGAACACTTCATAAAATGAAATCTATATGTTGCTATTCGAGACCGCACATGGAGGCATCCAGATACAGTCATAAATCTGTTCGACCAACATGGTATCATCGCATAATCAAACGTCAGATATTAATATCCCAATACTTCATATATCCGCTGAGCGCTGGAACATATCAATTTCAATTCATCCATGACGATTCTCCGAGTTTGAAACTGTCAACCAGAATGTTTAGTTGATTTTTTTGATGAAAGTTACAAAGAAAGAGAAGATCTCTACAGGTTATCGGAAATAATGGTACAATTCAACAAACCGTTTTGAAAAAAGATTAAACTGGTTTTTTCATTTTTCATTAGCTGAACGTCCTATGTCCTAGTCAATTAATCCCTCTTATAGTGATATGTTTTGAGTTGAGAAACAGCACTGCTGACACTTCACCTTCTCCTTAGAATAAGGTCGATTCATTATTATATTATTATTTCACATCGAAAAAATCTTCGGAGAATGATTTGACAAATCAAATTTATTATACTCTGGTTGAAATAATAAAATATTCAGTGTTCCACTTATTGACTTTCTATGAGAGTATTCATCCGCTCATTTCGTTGAGACCTCAAATTGACATTATGTGTCATTGCGAAGCTCGTACAATATTTTCTTGTTCCCGTGTTACGTCTGGTTTTGATTCGTTTCTGGACTGAATGTTTCTGGTGAGAATACTAGTTTACCCGGAACGACTGTTCACCATACACTTTTCATAATTTATGATTTCAATCAGGCTGTTTGTGTCTGAGGTGTACTTCGATGTCATGTGGTATGTGAGTGTGTTCAATATTGATTCCACCATTTCAGCTTTCTACTCAGTATCTGTGTAGGCTCTAATGAATTGAAGATCATCAAGGAAACTGATAATTGAAGTGACCATACTCAGTGACCTTCTTTTTGAATCTTCTGTGAATGAACTAGCCAGAAATTCATACGTTTCATCCAAGTTGATTTACTAGAATCGAAAAAGTTTCCAATAAAATGAATATTACTTTCATCTTCGAACTTCCAGTCACCTGATTCATAAGGTGAGTTGAGGAAATAAAATTTCACCAAGTTGCCAGATACTTATTGGCTTAATGTGGAAAAGCGAGTGCTTTCAGTGTGTATCAACTATACGGTTTTCCGCAATATCTACAATGCGTCTATAGGATAGAATTACGTTTCGAACTGAATTACACTACTTGAATGTACAGCAAAAGGATTATCAATTCCTTCAAAACACACTTACATACTTGAAAAATCTCCAAGCAATCATTTATGAATCAGTTATGCAACGTTTAGAATATACTTCTCTCTCATTTGAAACGAAGTTAGACATTGAACTATTGAGTTAATGAAAAAGAACAAATTCAACTCGATTATATAAGATCAACAAGATTAAGGTGAAAACAGTTGATGATATCGTTTTCAATAATCTCGTTATTCCCATACAAGAAACTATTTACACCGCGCCTAGTTTGCTAGTCCTAGACAAGCACTTTTCCCAATCACCAGAAATGCAATACACTTTTCGACGCGCGTTTCACGAACCAAGTTGGCGTATTACACTTTGGGTGATTGGGAAAAGATTTTGGATTTATTCTACGCCACTACTTCCAGTTTTATAGTTGCTTGTTTTTTGGTTAAAAAATCAAAGAAACTTATGTAGACACATGTTCAAATACCATTGAATATAGCCAATACACCAAACCTAGTCCCAACCCCCTCAGGTCTCTGAAAGAGAGGTTGGATTTGGCATTCCTCAAAGAACAATACTCGAGTCAATCTCATTTTTGATTTATTGGAATGCGCTTTTTGATTTACCGATTGATGGAGCAATTAGTTGCTTTGCAGATGACACTGTGATAATTTTTTGAGATTCTTTATGGTCGAAGCTGAAGAGATAACTTATGGAATGATGTTCAATCGTTTTGAATTTTTCTATGAAATCGAATGCTAATCTAGTGGAAAATTTAGGGTATCACCTGTCAAAATTCAGATATATGAATAGAATTTTTGGAATCAAACATTTGGTAGATTTATGAATAAATTGCGTTCTATAAGTGGCAAACGTGACTTTTATCCATTGGTTGAATTGAATGATTAGAGAGCAACTGAATGCAAGTAGCTATATTTTATCAATATCGATTTTCTCTTCCTTCGGTTGAAACTATCTCTGTATTTCTGAATTTCCATTGCTTCTCTATATGATAACTCTGAATTCAAAACAGAAATTGAGTCTCTCCAGATACAATGATCTGAGTACCTTCAAAGAGTGTATGTTCAAGTACAGCTGCTTTCTCAGCATGTCCCAGAGGACCAATTTTCTTGTGTTCGAAGAGCTAAGTAATTACACTTTTCTCCGCGGTCCCAATGTAGTCAGATCCACACCAGCAAGGGTACGTTTGACCGGTGACATTGCTTATAGCCTTCTTGGATCCTCAACTGATCTAAGGTTCACTCTGATGGTTTTCGTTGAACTGAATATCTATTTCAGGCTTATTTGAAGCTGGGTTGGCAGTCTCTATTCTGGGTGGTATTGCTCGCTTGAAATCGGCTTCGCTATACCCGTTTCCTTTGAAAGTATTTTTCGGGAAAACTTTCTGTTTACCGAGACGTTATTCGTCCATTAGTATATCGAAGAAGTGGATGGTTTTTTGAGTTATCGTTTCAGTGTCGATTCGAGTTGAGGGAGTGTCGTAAGTCAGTACTCGCTTTGTTTATTACGAGAGGATTTATCGCTGTTTCATCCAACTCCCATTCATCCAAATAATAACAGGACTCATTTAAAAACTTAATTATATATTTATTATGAGAAAAATAAACGAGAAAAATACGCTCAGAAAGGAACTAGCATTAAATAGTTATAACAAATATATAAAAGAATCACCAAAAACTTACGCTGTAGATATGCTGTATTCTATAAATGCTCTGCAACAGTTTCTGAAAAGTGATCAATGCATACTGAATACTCAATACTTCTTCTTTGTGATCTCGAACTCCCTCAATATTTATAAGCATTCATATGCTAAGGTTGCAAATTTGTTCAGGTCACCGTACTGAGGTAAAATGCTTGATACGCATCCGTGCAACGTTGCGTATTTGGAGATTGTTTTATATTTCCATATCTTGTAATCGTATCAATTTTGATATCTATGAACTTGGATTATTAACAGATGGAATTGTGGATAATGAGTGTTTTTGTTTCATTGAAGTTGAGGTTGAAACATCTTTCAATTCACGTATTTGCTTGAATGAATTTGAATTATTTCATGACCATTTTCCATATTCGTTTATTTGCTTTTCACCGAGCTGCCATACCATGAACGTGTCATCAAGATAACGTAGCTCTCCAGAGCAATACCCTACTTTTTGTTTTAAATTTGGACTATTATATTATCCGAGCATATCTGTTATGAAGTTTATCAGTGATTGATAGTTCAATCAAATTCATTGCCACCCTGTACCTCTGCCCTTGCCGGATCTAAATACCCATTAAAAGAAACACATTCCAGTTCCCATTGAATGCAAATGCAATTCTTCCCGAATCGGGCACTAAACAGACGTGGGGTGTGTCACTTTAGACAACATTCTGATAGCGAAGTGTACGTTCGCCGTGACGCCCTTCGGCCACCCTTTCGACGCCCTTTACTGATCGTCTGGAAAGAGGAGTTCCTCAGATGCGGCATCTGACATCTGCTTTGATGTATGATAGTGCGGTGGACATCTGAAATAATTTCGGAAATATATCAAAAGTTGTCGCGAGAAATGTACATAGTGCCTCTGCCGTGATTTTAATAGAAATGTTACCACGACCTTCATCAATAAGGCTCAGTTTCTGATTCATAAAACAATACATCATCGCCTTCAACATACTTTTTTCCAATATCTCTACATTTCTCTATTCGAATTTTCCACTATTCAAAACAGTTTTAAAAGTCTTTTTCTAAAGCATGGTCACAGTCTTCATCACCGTTTGCTCCACAACTTCCAAGATATCAAACCTGATTCTTTTCTATGCTTCCTCAAGTTTCGAGAACACGAAAATGTCACACGGAGCAAGATCCGGTGGGTAGGTTGAATATTTCAGTATATGGATCCTTCACTTGACCAAAAGTGCATTGTGAGCATTCGTTACTAAATATACTCAAGAATTATAAAGTTCGTAATCTTCGTCGTTCAGAAACATGTCTGAAATAAAGTATCCTCACTCTGCTGATAAAAAAATATTCATTCTATGATAGTTATGATTTACTACATACTCAGTCAATATAAAGAATACTACGAATGTCAAAAAAATCGACCATCATGGCAAAGCACGTCCCAGACGTGGATGGTCTTTGATGTCTTCTCTTCCTTCTTGAAAACGTTTGTTGCATCCAAAATATCGTGTAAGAGATATACATTCGTCCTCTCAAACTTGTTTGTGTTTGTTGCGAATTAATCGAATTCAAATGGAAACGCATACACATTCGACACTAACAAAGATTAGCTTTGACTCAGCTGAACACGCTAATGTGTTTCAATTGGCTGCAATGTGGATGTCAGATGTTAAGCAACTCGTCAATATGGGGTTTGATTTTTAGGCTCGCACCATTCATCTCATTATTTCCTAGCCACACTTCCAATGTATTGAGTTTCCAAAAGGATATTATTTGTCTGTATTATGCGAGTGCAAATTGATTACTGCGAAAATAAAGTTCCAGCATATATCATTCAGAAGGTGGATACATTTTGAATCTATTGGATAGTTTTCAAGGTATTTTTTGATGAAATTTCAGAATTAGGTTTCACTATTTCCATAATAATATTTCATATATCGACGTGACGAAATAACTGTTAGTTGTGGGTTCTTAAGTAAGTGCCAGAACAACATTTGAAAATACGTTTTTATCATTGATTCTTTTTGAATTATATGAAATACTTCTTAATTAATACCCAATATTTACTAATTAGCTCTCACATTTTATATAAAAGTTAACAAAAAAGGAAAATTTTTGTACTCCTCTCAATAGGATGCTACTTTGTTCATCACTTTCGTACCCCAAATAATGACTTTCATCGACAAAGTTCGGACAATTAATGCAATATAAAATACATGTTACTCATAATGTAGCTTTCTGAATGTGTTTTTTTATTCAATGCAGATTATTCATTAAAAAAATGAACGAAGAAACAAATAATTTTTTATATTTAATAATCATTTAGATTTCTTAAAATACATCGAACTGTTCTGAGAAATTCAGTCTGTTCATAAAGTCTGTTCCATCATCACTTTGGAGTAACTATTTCGTTGAAATATTTTTTATGAATCTTAGTTCCTTTTCGATACCTTCCTTTGTATTACAGACCCGAAAGCACGGTATATAGTCGATTGACGGTGGTTGGATTCCTAGTTCAGATACTGTCCTAAGTGAGTGTGTTTTCGATATACAGATGTTTCCATTTAGTGTCGGTCCTTTTCATCAATACGTCTAAGAGCGGCAATACGTTTGTTGATGTGCTTCAGGAAGGTGTCAAGTTCTGCGTTCCCATGGTTACATATTATGAAGGTGTCGTCCACGTATCTCAACCAGACTAGGGGCTTTTTGTGAGCTTCTTCAATGGTCAGAGTTTCAAACCACTCCACTGTATCTCGTGTTGATAGTTGAATTTTTTTTTGTTGGTTTGCTTTTATTTTATTTCATTGTAATTTCAGGTTTTTTGCTTGATATAATTGTTATTTTTCAGCTGATCTTTTTAATTTTCAACAGATTCTTTCAGTGATTTCAAATCAATTTATATCATATTAGACAAAAGAAGTCCGAACTGATGAAATACATCACGAAACATTGTCAACCACCTTCAACCAAATGCACTAATAAGATTTGGAAAAAGTATAATATGTCCTGTGATACATTATTGAAGATAAAACAGGTAATACAATTTGTAGGGAGAGTGGTATTTTTAGTAGTGAAACAAAAGGAAATTAATATAGGCTACCTAGAACTATAATTACAATATTCTCATGATTTGAATTGAAGGGGTTATATTTTTAGGAGTGATTAATTTTTGGAAAAGAAAGTTTCAGGAGGACTTTTTTTCAGTTTGTGTCTGAAAGTTACTTCTTTGCATGATCTACACATCCATGTATAGAGTTACTTATTTGCACATTGATTACTTCCTTCCTTTCTTTGGAAGATTCCCTTATCCTCTTTTTTTGTATCAAGATGGAGTAGTAGAAAGCCAAAAACTTTCTTTCCCAAAAA
>WOGP01006963.1:0-12048 GCA_015342065.1 Leptinotarsa undecemlineata
GGAATACATATTTTAAATCAGATCTCTTTCTCATTCAGTCAATTTTTGTAAATTATGAGCTATGTATCCAAAGTTCAATTGAATAACCAGAATTACCAAAATTTCCTTTAAGAAGTCCTCGAAACTAAAAAGAAACTAATTGAAAAATTTGAGGATATCGTTACCTCCCGGAAAATGAAAGTTAATATCCTCACTATCCCTCATTCAATATACCCTGTTTTCGTCTTCAATTATTATTCATTACACGAATCGGTAACTTTTGAAATATTGATTTTTTCCACAATAAAAAATTGATTCTTCATCATTTAGAAAAAAACTTATGAAAATGTTTTCAACATTGTGTGAATCAATTTGGTTTGCAGCTACGTTATAGGTGGAAACAATTGATCCAAAGAACTACATCATTGCTCTAAATTTCATTCGAATACTAATGAGGAAGTTGATAGATATGGTCATAAAAATATCGATGTAACAGATCAAGCACAAATCGAAAACATTCTGGCTTGGTTTGATAGCCAGCTTATCAATAAGAAAACTCTATGAAAAGTGTTACAGATAGCAAGAAAAACATAATTTTCAGTAAATTTGGTCGTTATACAGGAAGTTTGCTTCATCACACCTGAACTGCAGCATTCTTTTCGATGAAGGGTACCAGTACTTTAAGAAACATTTTGAAAGGGTTAAAATATTCATTAGGTAAACAAGGATCAGCTAGAATCCAATGCTCTCATACCTTTGTCCTCGACAAAAATGGCGAAACGACACTTTCTTGTCCAAAGACTTATTACGTTCCTTTTGAGTAAAAAAATTGATATTGTTATGGAGGACTCAAATTTATTTTTGTGATTCTTGGATTTGTTGAAAAAACTGAGTTGAAATTTATTTTTGTTCCATAGGAACTATATCGATGGAATCGATTTTTTATATAACCCAACATACAATTGATTGTTCAAAACAACATGTCTTCGCTTACCAAAAACGAAAGATGATGGAAATTTAATAATTTGAAATTTCTGAATTGAGCTATCGAAACTGCGATGAAAAGAATGTTGGTCAGATAAAATGAGAAATCAAAACTCGGCTCAATGATCCCAAGGCGTAGATCTAGAAAAGCCGTCTTGTGCTCAATATGCCGTTTCCGACTAAAGTTTTAGATGCTCAACAAAGTTGGGAAAAATCCAACTGATCAGTGAAAAAGGGTTATTTGAAAACGACACATCATTTATTCTTTCACGTGACACTCTATTAAAATCAAGGGGAAAATCCACAAGAAACTTTCTGTTGCACTTGAACTTGAAAATGATAAACGAACAACAAAAGTGCGTATCAAAATGTCCCTGTTATATGGAAATAGAGGAAGTTGAGGTTAGGATTTGATACAGTTCCTTTCCTGGTTCAGCGTACGCCCAAAAAGTGTTCCATGTTTTCAAAAAATTATTCGTCGGTGTATCAAATATCTCGCATTTACCGTACCAAATCACCAGCTAATTGCCTCAGAAGTTTGGATGAAAGCAGATGAAAAGAATTTGTGATTCATGGAGCACGTGATATATCCGACTCGGCAAGAGAGTATTACGAGCTGCATCTTCAACCGCCGTCGGCATTTCATTCGTTTTCCTATTCCTGTGAGGTTAACCACTCGGGAAATATGAAAGTCGAAATTTGCAGATGTAATTATACTGATGAGTTTAGAAAGTTCTTCACTTTTTGTACTTAACGAACGCTCTTGTGTGAATCTCTGTGGAATACATTCCGCAAGGTATTCATTAATTTGCGTATCTTCAAAATGTTCCTTTCTTTGCCAATTCCTTATCCTAGATATATGTTTTAATTTTTATCAAAATCGCTTTATTGAAACAGGTACCAAAATGTTTATTCTCAAACTAAAAGAAATATAGAGTATTATTACATGACGATACTTTTATTTTTTGTTATTTCTTCAAGAGCAAAGCACAAGTACAACAGGAAAATCATTGAGACTCTCTGAGAGCGATGCCTGTGCGAAGGTAGGAAATAGGTTCTCAGGAAGTATACAGGGTGTAACATAAGTACGTTAAAATATTCAAGTTACGTATTCGTGAGACAATTTTAAGAAAAAAGTCTATATGAACTGGTGTCCGAAAATGCTTCGTTTTGAAAATATGGGGTGTTGAATTTGAATATTTTTTGTTCGCTTTTTGAAAATGACTCTTGCAAAAAATAATTTATTTTCACGTTTTTTGACGTGGGGAATCATAATTTCGAATTAATTTTCATGTAACATCTAGTGAGCGCTGCGAACGCTCTCATTAGTTCAACGAAGAATGATTCTTTTTCGAAATACAGATTGCTGACATTTTTCAAAACATGGTAGGTTTTTGTCATACGTTTTTTGCAATTTGATCTATTTTCATCAAAATTCATACGCAGTATACCTGTACAGACTTCTTCTAAACTGAGCATTATCTAACTGCTTATTCAATCCACAAAAAAATATTGTCAGGTTTGATTATTCAATTAGTGCTACATTTCGGAGCTTATGAAAAATACAATTCGGAGAAATACTATGTTATTTATTAGGAAAATAAACATATGAAAATTGAACGAAACAACTATAACAACAGCTGTTCAAAGTGACTACCTTCAACAGGAAAACAAGCTTCTGCTCTCCTCATCAAAAAATTCCGCACCCGTTGAAAAATTCCCTGAGTGTTTCGCAGCAAGCTATGATGCGATCCCTCAACATTTCTTCGTTTTAAATGGAGCTAGCATAAACTAGTGATTTAAGCTGTCCCTAAAAGAAAAAATCGACGAGATTGAGGTCCGGTGACCTCAGGCCAATGCTCAGTGCATCCTCTTCCTTTCCATCGTTGGGGATATGCTATGTCTAACAAATTTCTTGCTATTACACTGAAATTAGCAGGATCTTCATCGTGCTTGAACCAAGAGTGATTTCAGAGATCAATGAGAACATCTTTCATGAGTTGGGGAAGCTCGTGTTCCAAAAATGTAGGTTAGCATCTCCATTCAAACGTAAGGGGAGAAAATGGGGCCCAATTCAATAATCCCCAATTATACCTACCCATAGATTAGAAGAAAATCTGTCTTGGAAATGAGTTTGCGTTATCGTGGGTTATCTTCCACCCAGATGTGGTTGTTATGAAAGTTCATGATACCTTTTCTTGAAAAATTAACCCTATCTGTGAATAGGATTTTCAATAAAGTTTGCGGATGTTGTTCAACTTTTCTTTGAAGCCATTGAGCAAATTCGATACGTGGTTGGAATTCACGTAGCGTATGTGCCTGGACACGCTGAATATGATAAGGATATAATTGCTGTTTCTTTAAAATTCTCTAAACTGTCATATGACTCACATTTGACATTTGACTAATTTTTCTTGTGCTATTCTCTGGATGTTCACTAATTTCTTCGACATCCGCCTCCTCCAATTCTACAGTTCTTTTAGTCCGTGGTCGTCCTACTGCAGAATTTGTTTCAAAGCTTCCAGATTCGAAAAGTCGCCGGAAAAGATTCGCAAATGTCGCTGCACAAGGAGTCACGCGTTGGGGATACCTTTCCTGATAGATGCATTTGGCCTTGTTAAAATTTCCGTCAGCCAGCCAACCATATCAGCCATTTCAGCATTTGTAAAATCGGGCATGGTACCAAAAAATCACTTTATGAACTCCGAAATGTGAATTTGTCATTTAATAGTTAAAAATGTGACAGCGAACTTCTATTTTTATAAACAAACTTTCATAGCCTACTCGATTTAATTAACTTAATTTACAAGTGGAAAGTGACAAAAATTATTGAAATCAAATTTGGCTATAAAGTAATATGCATCGATACAGAAAATTGTAAATATCTCGAAAACGGTCACCTCACGATCACCAGCGTTGTTGAGGAGGTGTCCCTTGTTTACTTGGAAAAGGTGTGGGAATCAGGTTTTTTCATGAAAAGTACCAAAAGTTTACTGTCAAAAAAATTAGGGCAATTTGAAATGAATAATGACAGCGTACGCAGCGCTCTCTAGATGTTACATAAAAATTAATACGAAATTATGATTTCCCATGTCAAAAAAACCCAGGGTAATTTCGTGCTAATAACTTATTTTTTGCAAGAGCTTTTTTCAAAAAGCGAACAAAAAAATTCAATTTTAACACCCCGTATCTCCGAAACGAAGCATCTTCGGACACAAGTTCATATAGACTTCTTTTCTTAAAATTGTCTCAGGAATACGTCACTTGAATATTTTAACGTACTTATGTTACACCCTGTATATGCAGTCAAGCCGAGTTGAAATCAATCGAGTGTAATATCGAAGTATACTGCTGTTTGGATCGGATCTTTTCTGTACTGATGAGAGGTAATACCTCGAAATAGGTCTGTAGGTGATCAACTCGATTGATTTCAGAGTGGTCCTGCTAGATGGACGAGAAACATCTCCAAAATTAATTTCTGTGAGATATCTTGTATAAATGTCTGTCACATGTTATTGAATGTCCAGCCGCGGTAATACCTACTTTGTAGGTACGTTGGAATGAATATAGAGTAGAATAGAAAATGAACGTCTTCTTGTGAATTATCCCCTAAAAAACATAACGCCGGCCGCCGCTCTAATTCTTATTTTGTTTGCATACAGCTGATTCTCAAAAAGTTCAACTAAATACTGTAAATGTGTTGATATTTAATGATTTTAGTATTTTTTCTATATCATATAACTTTCAGAGGTACAAGATAGACCCACATTTATGGAATGTGTTAACACTACATGCATGTAATAAAATTGGTTCAAATCTTCGTGAGATTCTAGCTGGCTTTGATAGATTGTATTTTTCAGGCGCCCTGTAGATAAGGCTGGATATTTCACGCTTTCCTGGTGCTGCAAAGTTGGGAGGTACTCTATTTTGTTCTACAATTCCATTTTAAGGAATGTTGTTTGGTAGTGAAAGTGTGCCTCTTTGGAGACTTTCAGTTACGAATCTCGGCTATTTTATTTATTTTCACTATTTTGGAAATATTGGGGTTTCTTTCCAATAACATTTAACGCCGTCATATCCGCAAGAAATGATGTGTCACCAATTGTAAATAATGTAGAATACATTTATCATCAATAGTATATAGTTAGGGGGCACAGCTACGAATCTCTGTGTGGACGTAAAGATGTTTTAGTCTTTTAGGCATTTTTGATATTTCTATCTGTTTTAGAAGCATTCACAGTAGAAGTCTTTGTTAGGAAGCCGTGTATCCCTATATCCAGTTTGAAGTTAAAATCACTAAAATTGTTTCATGATCGGTGCGTTTCTTTCATGAGTAACCTTGGGAAGTCCCCTGTGCGATCTTTGATATTGAAAGAGTCGCACTTCTTAATGAGCCTTGAATTCAAATTATAACATTATTTTTGATTATATATTGCGAATTGAATTTAGCCATTGAATTGGTTTTAATAAAGAATACAAAAGTAAAATTTTTGTATATGTTTCTCATAAAAAACATTATATACACCGCCCATATCAGGGATGTGTATTATTCCTCTTTAGAGATTTAGAGAGTTTTGAAATATTTATTTATATTTTTCTCTTTTATAGAATAAAAGTGTACTGAACGATGCAAAATCTGAAATGGCTAAAAGTAGGAAAACTATTGAAGTGTGCCAAATAGACCTCAATAAGATGAAGGATGAAAACTCCCACCTACAAAATGATCTGAAGTATGAAAAAGAACAAAATGTCAAATTGAATGATGAGAAAAAGAAGTTGATGAGTGAACTTGATGGTTTCCAAACTCGAGAAGTGAGTAATTCAGTAACTTTTATCATCTGTTATTCTTTCAAATATGATTATCTATGAATTGATTGTGAAAATTAAGGTCTTGTTGTGTATCATCCCCTGAAAAAAAGTAACGTTGGCTGCTGTTGGTCGTCATAAATCAATTTTAACGGCACCAAGACCGTTCTCCACTGTACGTGCGCTCGTGACCGTTATAGGTATTGTGGCGCTTCGAGAATAATTCTGCTGGCTTAGATGAACTTCTGGCAAATACTATATCAGCTCTGGGGTATTTCGATTACCATATATAAACGTTACTCACTTGCATATCCGAGATAGACAAGTTCAGCGGACAGTGCGGTACAGAGCGATCTAATAAGGCGCGGGAGGGTAGCAACCTGTAGGGGTTCTTTGTCCAGGGATACGGATAAAAATTCTGAGGAATCACCTGACCATGGTGTGTTACGGTCATTAACAGCCTGCGAGAGTGACAGTACCTTCATGACGAGGCAAGATATCATCGTAGCACAGGAGGAGGATCCGGTCTTGGAAACTGTACCAGAATGGATTGACAAAGGATTAAGGCCGAAATGGCAAGAGATTTCCAAGCACTCCCAGCAGGAAAAGGGTTACTGGCTCCAGTGGGACCATGCGCATTCGAGATGACCTACTCACTCGGAAATGGGAAAGCCTGGATGGAAGGACCCACAAATTACAGATGATCCTTCCAAAGATGTATATCCAGAATATACTTTAATACCTCCACGATGGTAGCACTGGAGGTCATTTTGGAGTAAATGGAACTCTAGCGAGAGTGCGTGAAGGTGTGACCTGTGTTCTTCAGGAAAGGGTCCGAAGGCGAGGCAAAGAGGAAGGTTAAAGCAGTACTTCACTAGGTGTCCTTTCGAGAGAATCGCAGTTGATATTCTGGGACTATTTCCTATGACCACATCCGGTAACAAGTACCCTATGGTTGTGATAGATTATTTCTCCAAATGGATTATAATAATAGCCTTATACGCTTAATTGCCAGATACGGAGTAGCTCAGGAGTTACTCTCGGTTCAGGGCCCCAACTTTGAATCAGATTTATGGAAGGAAATGATGACTTTGTAGAGAATGAAGAAGACAAGAACAACTGCTCTTCACCTACAGTTCGATGGAATGATCGAGAGGCATAATCGCACTATAAATAACTACCTCTCGATGCTTGTCTCTGAAAACCAAAGAGACTGGGATAAGTACCTCTTTCAGAGTATGTAAATGACCTGAAGGAGATACTTACAGAATTACAGGTTTCCACCGACAGGATGAAGATAATATTTGACAAAAACTCGCTACCGGTGAGCTTCAAAGAGGGTGATGCAGTGTGGCTCTACCAACCCCAACGTCGGAAAGGTTTGTGTCTCAAATTGCAGATACCATAGCAAGAACCTTACTTGGTAACCAACAAAATAAACGATCTGGTGTACAGAATTTTATTGTCACTCAGAAGGAAGGTAAAGTTGTCCACATAGAGAGGCTGAGTCCTTACATGGGTCGTGATGTCCCCTCTTGGAATGTTTATCGGGGCGAATAACCTCAGGAAAGGGGGTAGTGTTGTGAAATCATCCATCTCCGGTCGTCATAAATCAATTGTGACGCGACCAATACGGCGCTTGCGACCGTTATTGGTGTCGTGTCGCTTTGAGAATAATTCTACGGTCTTCAATAAAAACAAGCACTTCACCCAAAAAGCAAGACTTTTACCCTCTTCTCGGTGCACATTTCTTCAACCATGTTACCATCCTCAGGAAAAGGTCTACTTCATCTTCTGAAGACGCCAAATTGTTGGTGAAACGCCAGTTGAGAAGAGTGTTGCAGTTCTGGTGTTTGGGTGCAGTGCTTGTTTTGGATTCATTATATGCCAGTGGTTCCAATGTTAAATTGCAATTGAACACCATTGGCCAATTAATCATTTATTATTGTCATGAACGACCCATAAACTATGCAAGAAGTTGATCACATTACTAACACATTACCTAATGATCTGGCTCAACTTGTGGCTATTTGGCAGATAAAGTGAATGTAATAATTCACGTATACAGGATGAGGTGCATTAGATAACCTTTTATCACCTAAATATATTTGCGGTGTTTTCTTGGTGTCCAATCAGCATCCATGCTATATCTAGAATTATTTGTAACTAGCGATCCGCCTCGGCTCCGCACGGGTGCAATGTTGATTCTAAATATAAATTCACTCACCAGAAATTTATGAGCATAGGGAAACAGTAATGAAAATATAATTTTACTCACCGGTTTTCAAATTAGCACATCCGCATTGTAAATTGTAAATACAGGTACTCAATCAAGCCACGTACCTCCACGTACCTCTATTATTACCTATAGGGGTGCTGTATAAAGGCTATTGTAATAAACTATTGTTAGTTTAATGTATAAGTTTGAAAATGTCCTTATAAGATGAGACTGCAGTAACGTTAGTTACAAAGAAAAGTCGTAAAAACATGTTTCAATTCTCTTTTCTTCATTATGATTTACTACCACGTAGTAACGCTCCATCCATCAATTTATTTTAACAAAATGTTATCACATTTAATGTCAGTGCTTCAGTTTCAATTAACTGATGTCGATAATATAAAACTTGTAATGATAATGAAAACTCAGATAGCAAATTTCTAAGATTGATCAATTTGTTATTATATAATAATGAAGTGGAACTCAAAATTGTAGAAAAAAGAACGGTTTATAAGTTGGGGGTTGGATTGAATAAGTTAGCCAGTTTCTAAATGAATTCTCTTGTTACTCTTCATTGATTCGAAAGGAAATTGTTGAAAATAATTGATTCATTTAGCTCACTTCATTCTGTATTCATCATCGCTCTGTTCAAAGGTGCAAGGTCTGTTTAAAAAATAAGGTGAATTTCATTTTTTCTCAAAAAAAAAAATTTATTCATTAATTTCTATTTTGTCATTTTCAAAGTAGTCCCCCTTAGATGGCCCAGCGTTTTTTCCAATCCTCGAAGCAGTTCTGATATGCACTTTTTGGTATGTCTTTGAGCTCTCTCAGCGATTCGATTTTCATCTTCTCAATCGTCCCAAAATGATATTATTTAATGAGTCTTTTTAATCTTAGGACTACGGTGGCTGAGGAATGAAAACGGTGTTGTTTTTGGCCAAAAATTACGAACAAGTAATGACTAGTCAGCAGGAGCATAGCCGTGATGCAAAAGTATGAATTGTTCCTCCACAATACTGGACGTTTTCTTCGTATTTCTTCTCGCGGCACATAACTTCAAGAAAATACTCCTTATAATAATAATAATAATTGATTTTTTTTAACAGCAGAAATAACATGATACAATATGGAGAGAAAAAA
Organism: Leptinotarsa undecemlineata; assembly: GCA_015342065.1. Taxonomy (NCBI): domain Eukaryota; kingdom Metazoa; phylum Arthropoda; class Insecta; order Coleoptera; family Chrysomelidae; genus Leptinotarsa; species Leptinotarsa undecemlineata. The sequence continues at coordinate 9,128 of WOGP01006963.1, forward strand.
AAACGAATTTGTCAATAGGGTTCATGATTGAACAGAGTTCATTCTGCCTTATAAAAAAAAAGATGAAATAGATAAAAAACAAAAAAACAGAAGGCACAATTTGTAATTGTGATATCGGGTACAACATTTTATTCGAACAAAGAGGGGAGATAAGGCGGATATCGATACAAACATAACAATACTAAAATTATTTTAGCTATAGCCTACAGAGCTAATGTGTCGTAGAAGATATTCGGGTATTATTTTTCTTTCAGAAGGTGTTTTTTCAGGCAGTATCTGAAATTGAAAACAGATTACGACCGAAAATAAGGTGGTAAGTTGTTATAAAATTCAGCTGTTGTATATGTGAATAACCTTTTGAATAGTTCAATGAAGTGTCTAACAATATGGATCATTTTGCGCCTGATGTTCACATTATGAACATCAGTTCAATAAGTTATTTTGTTATAGAGATAGGGAGGTGTTCTGTTGACAATAACTTTATGAAATAATGTCGAAGAATGAAGAGTCCGCCCATCACACATTTTCAGCAACCTGGCTTTTTAAGTATATGCGAAATCGGTTCTGTCTTTTTGATACCCTACGTAAATCTCAAACAAAAGTTTTGAACTCTTTGAATTCGTTGTTGCTCATTTTTGTTCAGAAAACAAGTCACATATGGTTCATGATTATTCGACAACGTGTGAATTTGAAAACAAAAAAACTGATTTTTTCATCAATGTTCTCTGAAAAAAGCAGCAAATTGATTGTAACTCATTTGTAAAATGAACATAGTTGAAATTTTCAAACTTTCGGACTGTAAGACCATGTGGCAAGAACTCCTGATGAACTACGCCACGGCAATCGAAGAAAACAGTGAGGAAAACCTTGACGTTGGTGTGCTTTTTTCGTCTTTGTTCTCCTGGGTCCTTCCATTGGGACGATTGTACTCAGGTTTTAATGTCATGACCATATATCCATGATTCGTCATCAGTTATGACACTTTCAAGCAAATCTGGATCGCCGTTGACGTCATTCAACAATTACTGAGCGATGCTCATGCGACGGTTTTTTGGTCAAAATTAACAGAAGTTCGCCGAAAACGCAAAACACTTTAAATTTTTATGCCTCTCACTAACATACTAAACATGCTAAATAGCTGAAACCAGTGAGGGCTCGTGCATTTGAGAATAGGGGAGGCTAAAATCATAAAGACTATATATACACAGAAAAGCCCGCCGGTGCGCGAAAATTTTGTATTATGTATTGCCTAAACTTATACGTATAAAACTGACCACTAAAAAAACAAAAACAAGAAAAAAGGTTTGTCTTTGAGTTATTTAATATAAATGAACTCTTCTTTTTCAATCAATAAATAACACTTTTCTCTTCTGATAAAACAGTTTTGTTAAAATTGCTACAAATATTTTATAAGCACAAGTAATCAATTATGCTTATAAAAACTATTTTTTAAATTGGCAAAGTAGTCATTTACTTCTTCATAAAATCGGGGGTTGCCTGTTACTTCTTTTATATACCTACTCTTTTTCAATTGAAAGAAGAGATATATTACTTAATCAATTTTCAGTCATCGAATTTCTACTAAAGGATTTAATTCTTTTCAATGCTGAAAAATTTCTCTCAACTGACGCTGATGTTATGGGAATTGTTACAATTATAGATATAAGTTTATATAACTCAGGCATGCAACCTCTTGAATTATTTTTAAACATAAAATTTGATAAGTATGAATGAGACTTGCAATTTTGAAACATTTGAGGGTCGCTGTAAATTACGATTAATTAATTTTTCAGTTGAATAACATCGAAAAATTGATACTGAGCTATTAAGTCGTTATAAAGTTTTTGGGGAAAATCTTTGGCATAGGACGAAAATTTTTCAAATAACAAATCAAAGTAGGTTAATTTAAGTAAATCTTCAAATCTAACTTTGATTTGCATTATAAAGGTGTCAAAAATTTCATTATAAATCTGTTTTTAATTTTGTCTCAAATCGGGTAAGTCTAAATTGATTTTTCTTTATTTCGGCACCGGCGATTCGAGAGTTGAATCAATTGATTCGAAAATATTATTAAAAAATGTATCGTTATTTCTAAAATTCATCAAAATTTCTGTTAAATTGTTTAACCGTTGTTCTGAGTAATTAATATTAATAGGTATCTATTGATTTATTTTGAAGAATAGAAAAAACAACATCGGTATGATCAAATATTAATTTAAATTTTTCTAACAAGAAACAAAAGTTGTGATCATTTGAAATATATTTGAAATCTCTCGCCTCCCTAAGACTGTGGTCGTCGGTTTTAAAATCGTCACTGTTTAGGATAAAATCAAAAACATCAATCAATTTGTATTTGTTTGAATGCACTGAAATTACTGCTCTAGATGTAGAATTCAAACGCGTAGCAGCAAAAGTTGGCATTCGGCCACCACATATTTCATTCAAAAGATGGCTTCTTTTGGTGGATTTTGAGAACAATGCCGAAAATCCAGACAAACTTGAAAAAAATACGCGGCAATCATTTATGTTGTTGCACGCTTTGCTTAATACTAAATTTAGGACATGGGCATGGAAATGCGTAAAAAGTGCATGAGAAGCTATGGACTTTATTTTAGTTTGTAAACCATTTAAATGGCCGGCCATGACCGCAGCCCCATCGTAGGTTTGCGCAATTAACTTTTGCCTAAAATTATAGGTGTCACACGTACGAATTAAAAAATTGAACAAATCATCAGCTGTGCGCCCAGATAATACATCATGAAAACCCATAAAACGTTCTTCCACATTACCATCTTTGATATATCTAAAAACGATTGAAAGTTGTGATGTATAGGTAATATCGGTAGTTTCATCAATTTCCCATGCAAAAAAAAAACACTTTCAATCTCGTTGCTTATATTTTCCTTAATAATATATGCCAC
>WOGP01006964.1:0-12048 GCA_015342065.1 Leptinotarsa undecemlineata
ATGAAGGTATAAAAAATCATAAAACATCCGTGTTAGAAATCACACGTTAAAAGGTAAGTCCTCGTTAGTCTTTAGCTCGCAGACCTGGTTAACAGAGAATTTTAACAGATTTTCAACAGATATCGGCTTCTTTTGATTCTGCGCTGTGTATTTACGAAGGATCTTCTTGATACTTTGTAACTTGACAGTGTATAGGATGGGTGTATAGAAGGAGTTCAGGGATGGATTATTACACGAATATAGTAAATACTTCATTACTTATCTAGATTGAAAATTAAGATTGTATTCTCAATCCGCTACATAGCTTCAGTCAGTTGAATCTCAATAAAAAATCAGTTAAATTCAACATTACTGGATTTTTTTGGGGTGATACGATATTCGGAAGATTTTTTCATTAAGGATTCAAAATACATTACTGTTTCGAAAAACTGATTCTTCAACAGGATAGTTGTTTTTAATTTTGGGAACAGAATTGAACTTAATGATGATGGATTATCTGTTTATACCACCATCTATACTAGATTATACTAGTTGTTAAACATTTTCCTTGACAAATGTGGGAGTGAAGACGTTGAATGTTGTTGAACTTGTATAAAATAATTTTCAAGTATTTATCTGATTACATATTAGTTTTCCACTGTAATCCTCACAGAGTATATACAGGGACTTCCCCACCTTTGACAATTGATAACGGTAATCTTGTTGAAGCTACACCTGTCAAATTTGATGTCATCACAGTCAACGGCAAGCAGTATAGGTCGATGATTACCAACTTCTTCCTGCCTGAATTCGATAATCTGGACACCAACGACATGAGGTTTCAACAGAACGTCGCTACGTGCCACTCACAGCTCATGCCACATTGGATATTCTGCACGAGCGATTAAAGGGTATGGTGATCTCACGTGGAGGTGAGGTGAACTGTTTTTCTTGTGATGTTTTCTTAAGTCGCATGAGACACAAACTACAGTGGTCATGACCACTGTAAATTTGACCGATGGCATGGGTCATGCCATACCCTCATTTATGGGCCATAGTCATGAAAAATTTCACGTTTCAGATGGCGTCAACAGGTCTTTCTAATGAATAAAAAATTTCAATGTTATCTCAGATACACTTTGTTTTATTCAAATTGAAAGATGGAGAATGCATAATGAAATACTCTATATTATAGATTTGGCTTGGCTTCTTTTTCAATATTGGCCTCAACTAACCCGATCATTGTTGAGTGCGGGTAGCCAGACTTCATTCATGTTGATTCTCTCTTCCTTTCGGTTGAAATTGTGTCTGTGCTATAGAATTTGTATAGTCTTTTAAAATTTTGAGTATCAGCTTTGAGTGCAAGCACTTGGGTCTTTTCGATTTGTCGGTATGCTCGAGCTGACAATTTATCTTATATTCAGAAAGCCTAGATTGAACACTTCTTCCAATGTGAACCAATCCACAGCTACAAGGGATCCGGTATACCTTTGGTGGTACTGAAGGTTCTTTGGGGTTCTCAGCTGGCCTTAGAAACACTATGATGGTTTTTGAGTAGGAGACCGGGTATTGTTATCTCACGGATTGGTTGTCACAGCAGTTATATTGGAAAATTGAACGAACGAAAGAGTTTATCGAACAACATCGAATGATCGCGAGAGCAATATCTTCATCCTCACTTCAGTTCACTCTCATACTGTGTGAGGGAGATACGTACGATTGTTTTTATTGGGGGGCGAAAGTAAATTATTGTACATTTGTGTCGAGTGTCATAAGTATACTAGAATTTTCGGTAGATATATACCATTTCATGTATTTTTGATGTGACGTATGTGGTTCATTTTATCACTATCCGTTCTTAGAAATGAATATCGATTCGGAGTTATTTCAGGGGGTTATATTTTCAATATATTGTCTCAACTTGACGGGGGCTGTTGGGAGCTTCAGCTACATACTATTTTGTTTGTTTCAGAAAAAAATCATAGAAATGTCATGGCATCGTATGAGAAAGTCTGATCGACTAGTATTACACGCAGTGATACTGCGTGCTGCAAAAGAAGTGATTTTTGGAATAATTATTATCGCTCTCTAACACGGTTTTGTAAAAAAAATCACTGTCGAAGAGATGAGCAATCGCCTACATACTTATGACTTCAAGTATTTATTAGGGTTCGTCTCTCAAGGCACCGTATAGAAGTGTATAATTTACTTCTATACGGTGGATATTCGAAAAACATTTACCATAATTGTGATTTCGAATATTCACTGAATTTTAGACTGACTGAATATAATTTCACTAGGATGGGTATTTTTAGTTTATGAACAATGCAACCTGATGCATATTTTTGGTATTTTAGTTACCAGAAGAAAGTTTCTTATTGGGAGCAAATATGTTTTTTTACAAATGAGACACTTCTTTCTCTTTTCGGATATTATTGATTACCTATAGTATTCCAATTTCAATAAAAATATTCATTTGAATATTTTTTATACCCCTCAATTACTTATGTGACTACGTGCTCCAGATAATGTGACAACCATTGGCCCTGCCCGGGATTAAAAGTCACACTTTTTTTTTCATAAGAATTGTTATATTTCCTCTATGGATGATGTGGGAGAGAAAAAGAATATTTTTTTCAAATGATTATTGAAACAATATCTATTGATAAAAAATATCGTTGACAATGCAAAAGACAAAACATGTGACTTCCAATCCCGGTCTCCCCTACTCATATCCTTTGAAGGCGTTCCTCAATGAGATTTTCCGATTAGTAATTGCGTTGAGCCTTTCTAACTAATATTTTCTTTACCTCTTTTATGGCGGGTTGGCTGTCCTTGTTCATCTTTCACTGCCTGAATGCTGTACATGCTGTTTTCGGCGAGTGCATTGGCTTGAGATGTGAGGGTTGAGCACCGTTGAGCCTCGCTGGATACGGTAAAGACAGAATCACTTGTGGTTCTGTTATTCCCTAACTGAATAGCATCCCAACGATGACTTAATCCTAAGGTGTGTTTATCCATGCTGCAAGGATTAATGACACTGGACACAGCCTCTCAGCTGTCTCTACGGAAACTTCGAGATACCAAGCGCCCTCTCGTCGTAGCATCGCCTTGTCACGCTTATGCGGGGCTCTGCCGTGAGTGACCTTTCCCTAGCTACGCGTGGAACTTTTATGGACAGACTAAAATTAAAAATTCCTTCTGACGCTGTGTCCTCAGAGAAGATAGATGATGAGCTTATGACTCCAAGTGAGAGCTTATGACTCCAAGTGACCTTCCTGTAAATTTAGTTCAGGAGCGAGTCCACAAAGGGAATGGATGTCGAGTTTGCGACTTCAACTGACTTCGCTATAACTTTAGATCAGGAGTGAGAGCTTCTCAACTCTCCAACTCCTGAGTCAATAACTGAACCTAAAAAAAAGTTTGATGGTGCTGCCAGGAAACGACTGAGTTATCTCCTCGAAAGGAGATATGAAACCGCCTTGCATCAAATTATTGAGCGACGTACTCAGAATCTATCTCAGGTGGAGGAACAAACCCCCCTGAGCAGGTTTGCGTTCAAGTGTGATTCACCAAAAACAGAGGCGAAAAAGCCCTGCATGGTTGAATCTAAGGCATTGCCAGGTATAGCTGACGTGCAAAAATCATTGCATGGGAAGGTTGGTTGTCGCGGGTATCAAGGTGGGAATCTAGAACCTTGACTATACAACTACCTCATTAACGATGAAACAGCAGAGCATATACCTTGTGCCTGCCCCGCTGGGGACCGAATCAGGTTTTCCGAGTTCGTCAGAGCCGTACTCTTACCATCTGACCTGAAAGACCACTCACCATACAAACTAATAGGCTTCGTTAAGAAGCTGGGTTCATTTGGCCGAGTGTGAATAGGTGTGAGCCACAAAAACCCTTGCGGGTTGCCGTGGGGGTCGAATAGACCCACTCACTTTGGACCTAACCTAATCTACCCTTTGTACAGATATATTATATGTATGAGTTAGTTTCCTATACACCTTGTATCTTAAATATTTCATCTTCCCGTCTGTTTACATTTATTCAACATTATGCAAACAGCTTCTTCAAGTTTTCTCTTCGTAGTAAAAAGAAACAGTGAGCTTTTACATTATATGTGTGATACAATAAATTGCAATACATTACAATGTATTCATGTGTTTTTTTCAATTGAATGATAGCTTCAAAAAATCCAAACGATAATTAAAACAATTGAAACCACCTCGATTGGATGAGACCATGAGTTAGGTATATTAGTTCAGTAACTCATGTGTATAATGAGGCATTAGTATGAGTATTTACACACCAAGTCAATATTCTAATGAAGGAAATAGATTCTTTCGAGCGAATAATTGTTAGGAATTACTAAGAATGTATGAATAGATATGAAGCGGTGTACTCAACACAAAAAATTAATAATATTTACAGTTATGCTAATGGAGATTGATGACAAGGGGAGTATCGGACATATTATAGTAGGTGTTCATGGGATTATACAGTGTGCAGCAAAATACCACTCTATGAAATCGAATAAATTATCATCATTCAGATACTGAGTTGAGCCTATTCATCATCTTTTGAAATAGCAAGATGGGGATGTGTTGATACAAACGTATTTCATGGATTGTCATCGAATACCAGCCAATTCTACCCTAATTATTGTTTTGGTTATTTGAGGGCGAAATAAATAAAATTTGAAGCTATGAGAACACAACATGAAACTGCATTATTTGCAAATCAATTGCCAACGTTTCGGTGACACTTGTTGTCTTCTCCAGAGTTGTAAATTTTGGCGGTGCTATTCTTTATTGGATTAATAACAAGAAAATGTCTATGCGACTGTATTTCAAGCGGAAATTTACGGTATTGAATTGTGTGCAGAGAGATTCGAAGAATCCAACCTCATACATAAGTCAATAAAAATATTCTCAAGCAGTCAAGCGGCATTGGAAGATCTTGGCTCCTACCGAGCAACGTCTAAATTGGTAGCAAATTGCCAAAACGACTGTTCTCGATAGAAAGACTTAACATATTGTCTCTGGTCTTGATTCCTGGCCATACTGTCCTGGATGGCAATGAGGCTGCTGACTCCCTTGCAAAGGAGGGTGCTGCAAGCAGCCTCATTGGACGAGAATCTGTCATTAGCATCGCTCTAGGCTTTAGCAAACAAAGAATGAACACCTGGATGGCAAGAAGATTTATGGATTTCTGGCAGAATCTTCCAGGATTGGCTCACACCTTCGAAGGTTGATACCAAACAGTTGTTGGACTACAGTAGGAATGAACTACGATGTCTAACAGACCTTCTTACAGGTCACTGTCATTTGAATCATCATATGCAGAGACTCAGGCTGTCGAAAGACAGTGTGTGTCGCCACTATTTGGAAAATGAAGAAACAGCAGAGCACATTATGTGCTCTGCTGTTGGGTTGTGGACCGAACCTAACCTAACAACAAAATGTTCAAGAAATATAACTATGTGAAAGATCTCGGTTATTCCGTTTTGTTTCAAGTTTGGAAATGTTTCTCTAGGGATATTTGTAGTTTTTTGTTGCTCACTTACACAATGTTCCATTAAAACCGTAAAGCACATGTATTCTTTAGTAAAAAAGGATAATTGAAAGGACCTTATTCACAACAACAACGTTATCCCAGATAAAAGTCTTTCATTTCCAAATTTCACCCATTCTCATGGTTGAGTCATCAAGTCACAAGCAACAACTATTTCAAACTATTGGAGCGATTTTTCCATTCATCTTGCTCTCTGTGCATTGCGACTTTACGAAAAAAAAATGTTGTTACAATATGGCATAATGAATTGAAATTGTAAATTTCAGTAGTTATTTTCAACGAAATTCGTCATAATGATAATGTGTCTATCAATGAACGTCACAGACAATGCAAACACTTCATAAACAGAAATAAGTCGTTATGGAAGAAATGTAGCAATTCATTCATTGTTGTGGGAATTATGTCAGTAACCTCCAATAGTATGTTTTTACAAATTAGTTTCAATGTCTTCACACCTAGCTCGGTATTTTTGGTTACCATTACTGGGTCATAATTGGGTTAATAGATAGAATGAGTGGCAAGAACGAATAAACTTGATCATTTATTTTTGTATTCAACTCTTAATTCAATAATTTCATTAGTATTGTCATACAAGTTGTTTTCGTTGTGTCAGTTAGGACATTTCTGAGCACAAATATTGAGAATAATACAAATTTTTTTTCGATAGAATGTATCTAGTTCAAATTTGGATGATTCTGCAACGTTACATGGCTGGCGGACTGCGAGTAGCCATGATGCTCCCTAGGTGGCTCGGAGAGTTATCAACGTTGCCTACCCGGAACACAAGGCGAATGACCAATGCAGTCGATGCTGATGACCCCCCAAAAAATAAATACATATTTCATAACTTCATCCTGAAAGGAATCAATTTCAAACTATATACTATTCTATAATGATTCATCCTGCATTAAATCGGCAGTTTTACCATGAAAGTTCTCTACATATGGGATAGTTTTACAGTTTAACAAGAAATTGGACTTTGGCGTTTATATGTGCTTCGAATCACACCAAAAATAACATGCCACAAACTGTCACTCATTCCCTGTGAAAATTGACAATTTTGAAGTGATAGCTTCTTATAGAAGGGTAAATCGCTTCGTTATATAACGCATAACGGCGTCAGTCTGCCTGGCTTCCCTTTTTCCGCACTCTAACCCACAGCGCAAGCCGTATTTCGGAGGGACGTTTCTCTCTCTTCTTTTCACATGACTCAGTATTCAGTTTGCGATCGACATATACTGTTGTGATACTAATAATTGTACAAGTTCAACTTAGAATAGTTTAAGTTATCAATTTTGCTGGGCGTCCCGGGAGGCACACGTTTTCACCAGATTTTCTTAACGGATGTTTTTTGTATCTACAAAAATACTATGTGGAATGAATACCATTTTGTTTAAAAGGTTATGGAATACAAAATAAACGGATATGCCTTCTGGTGTCGATGTTGTGAACTAGAGACAAGTAGGTAATTTGTTTTTCTTGGTAGTTATCAATATATTTGTATTTTTGTCACTGTTATGATATTAATTCTTCGAGTCAATTCGTGTTGATTCGTGATTCGGAATTGAGTTGTCCCTCAATGTGAGTTATGGTTTTTCATGAAAACATCAAGTTATAGTAAATGTGGGAACTATTTAATGATTGAAAGACTGTCTATATTCTAGATAAACGAAAGTCCTAAGTAAATCTATTGAAAGTTGGGGGAATTGCCTCTATTACTTCTGACATTTCAACAAGAAGAATTCACTTCAGGCGAATCTGCATTACTCTAAACTCACTCTCTTCAAACTCATTCAACCAATTACCAACTAATACAGCCAAATTATTAACAAGTATATGTTGATAAACAACATACGAAAGAAGTATTTGCATTGAATATACTCATATAAACACAAATCTCTTCACTGAGAAAAAACAATAAAATATTTGAACTATTTCAAATGGAAGACTCAAAAGCCACTCGTTTCAAGATATAATTGAACTATAACCTAGATTCAATTTAGACATCTGTATTTTGCACTTTCGCCACAATGGCGTTGGCATCTAATTTCTAATACTCAACTATGGTTCAATAATTCTCAATGAATTATACTACAATTCCAAAATAGTAGTCACTGATATCTCAGAAATGACTAACGTTTCTGCCTTAATCTTTCTCTTGCAGTAGCGTATGGAAATTTTACTAAATATGTGAGGTAAAATATATATGAAAGTATATAGAATCAGAACCCCACAGTATATTTGTTGTTGTAAGAAAAAAGTAGCACTGCACTAAACAGTAATCGTTTTATTTTGAGCCAACCTCTGAAAAAATGGTCTGTGACAGTTTGGTGCTAAGCCACTTCAACTACTATGACTTCATTTACATATGGGCCATACTTATATGATCTAGATGAAAAAAGAATACAAAAAGGTCAAAATTCTTGTTGCTGCCTAATTTATAGACTTCGTAAGTATGATTCAATTTCTGAAGCCTTTCAAAACTCCCGCTGACTCAATATGAAAAACCGTATGATTCAGTATTTAGGTTGTTTTGTTCATGAATTGATTACCCTTCCTAATTCTCCCCTTTTAAAACAAAAACTGATTCTGCGTCAAAATATTCACTTCAGAAACAGTTGACATAAAAACAAATTAACTATGCCACAACATCGCACTGCACTGTTTCAGAAATCATTTATTTTTGGTGCTGTAAAACTCTATAATTCATTTCCCGAGCAATTGAAGGGATTGAAATACAGAAAATTCAAATATAAATATAAAAATTATATCTATGATAGTCAGTAATGTCAACTTTTGCTCATTGGACAAATTAATAAACAACAGATCTATTAAATTTAATTATTTATCAACTCTCTTCAGAGGGTAATTACAAATTATTATTTTCATTTCATGGTAACATCACTGTTAATTGTCTTTTATTTATATGTGTTCGCATGCATTATGGAGTGGTGCTTGTTGGTTGAGTTAGATTGGCTTTGAGCTAGACTTCGCCAACGAGTATCAGAATTTCTTGTAGCTTATTTTCATTTTCAAATGTATCTTTGTATTGTATTTTGTATTATCAATTGATCTGATTTTTTATTATTATTATTAAACTCAGTTCACTTGATAACCTGATTTAAGTAGAACATGTCTCAGTTGAATAGGTTTACGAAAGAGCGTAATACAAAAGAGCGGTTTTGACAATAACATTCATCCACAGAAAGCAAATATTTATTATTTATTATGTCCTTGAAAGTGACAGAGAATTTTCTACAATATTTGATAATAATAATTAATGTTAGGTAACACATCATTCTCAGAGATATATTTTCTGGAAATGTATCTATTATACCTATTATTCGTTTTCTGATACAGGGATGCCGTCACTACAACACAGCCTGATAGCATAATTGAATATTCAAGATTTGAATTGGTCAGCACAATTCAATTTACACCAATTCATCATATCATTCGATGAAAAAAAAACGAATTCAAAGAGTCACTTAAAGACACTAGTCATCGGAAGAAATGAGTTAATGTATCTGAGACAAAGAAAGTATAAACTGGAAGATAATCAGTACACGCTCCTACAACTTATGTCTTCACCATATATTTATTTAAAATTACATTTTTAAAGTAATATCTGCCCTATTCTAATAATGTCCACCATATCCTCCGTGACCTCCATAGCCCCCTCCATGTCCAATCGCTACAGGACGATTTTGAGCGGTATGTACTGAGGGTCCAATTTTTTTGACAACGGCATTGAATCCGTTAACATCATCAGCAGCATAATCTACCACTCGAACTGAGCCGTCTGGTTCCACAACGGAGTAGGAGCCCTTGACAACACCACCATCACGGACCTCGTGTTGGCTTTTTTGGTCTCCAGTGAGTCCGTCTGCTACTCCGTAGTTGTAAGTGTACTTTGGATGAGCCTGAAAAATGAGTCATATCTAAATGTGAAGAAGGTCTTTCAGTGAATATATTATAATTATACTATAGTGTTGAAATGACAAAAGAGTTGATTACATTTGAATAGACTATTCATTACAGAATATTGTATTGTATCTATCATGACAAAAGAAATCGGGGACCTCGGTTCATCTCTGGTTGTTTTTTCTTGTTGTTTGGGGCTTTAATCCTCTCAAGGCTCTCGAAATGCCTCTCATATGCTCAAAATATGTCGATTTATCTCTGTCCCTTCATCACATTGGTTGTAGGTCAGGTTTCTGTTTTGCAACCTTATTTCAGTCAGGTGAAATGGACAGTGTCCAAGGAGAAGTCCTTTGAATATTCTGAACCAACGACTGCTCCATTTTTTTTTCAACAAATGAAGATTTTGTCGTCATTTATCCATTTCCTGATTGGGTACCGCACCGAAGCTGGTTCAATGCTCGTATGTGGAGCTGAGGATTCGTGTCTCACCAGCTTTTTTGTCACCTGTGATTCCTAAGTGTCTTGAAACCCAGTCAATATATCCCTGTTCACCAGTTATTTCCAGATTTTTGCGCCGTTTTCCAATCAGATTCAACGTTACTCTTAGCCTGGCTGTACTCATTTAGTTGAGGTCTTGAATTACTATATTTTGAGCATTTTCGTTTGGGAGACGAATGTATATTGAACGCATTTGATTGGTTTTCGACTAATCTACATACATAGACAGGTGTTTCTTCAAGAATGTTATCTAGATGAACGTGAATGTGAATGATTAATTAGACTCGCTGCATGAAAGATTGCACTGGTCTAAAATTTGAATGGATAGTGGGGTACTCTATTTTCAATATAGTTCAAAAACATTCAGTAAGTCATCCATAACAAGATTTCATAACACCAGTGACAAAAACCCCCTGAAGGCAACCCCCTTCAGTAAGTACTGTTTCCCTTATTTCGTCATGTATGTTAATATTTCTGTAAGCATGCACCTTACATGGTGGTTGGTTCTCCTACACGATACCTGGATCATTGTTTATGAGTACATATTATTGAAAACCCGGATGACTGTTTATAAGTACATACTATTGAATGCGCCCTAAATATCTGAAATAGTACTTTTTACTTTTTTAAATGTACTCTGTCGATATAGAAACATTTTAGTTGACATATATGACCTGCACGCATATTGGTCCTGATGGAGCAATCTTTTGATAAGTCATTCGTCCATAATATGCCTTTCAAATAGTTTCTCCAATGTTTTAATGCCAGTTACATAGGACTGATCGGTCTCAAAGTCTTTGCCAAATTCTGTATGATTCCCGGGGCTTGGAAAGGAGGCAGCCTCAATCATAAGAACATGTTTCGAAGCCAAATTTGCTTCCTAAAATTATATAAAGTTTTTGTGGTTAAGGTTCCAGTCGTTTCTGCAGCATTACTGGATGAGTGATTCTGGAGATACCTTTCAAATGATTTATTAAAAAGCCCATTTAGCCTCAACTAAATCTTCCACTTCTTTTGCCAGCTGCCTATACTTCCTGGGCTCTTTTTTGGAGACCTTCTTTTTTAAATTTGTCCAGGACTCTGGTGTTGAAATTGTGCACTCTATCATAGTCTCTCTGTCTTTCATTGTACCTATAATTCATGGTACACACCTTTTATTCCACTTCATTCACAGGATTCGAATTTTCAACCATAGATGAGATTTTTCATCAGCAAAAACCAATGACCACAACTCGTATTTGTAAGTACAAAACTAAATATTCAGTGGGTAAACGCATTCCATGGAATAACGTACATAAAAGTCAATTTCGCTCCCATCTCCAACTGCCACTGGAACTGGACCTCCTGCTACTGCTGCCACACCAGCATATCCCAAACCTGCTTCTGCTACACCAGCATGTCCCAGACCTGCTGCTGCATACGTCGGGCCTGCATATGCAGCTCCTCCATAGCCTGGAGAGATACCAGGTCCAACGTAACCAGCACCTGCATAACCGGCTCCTGAATATCCTGCCCCTGCGTAACCAGCGGAAGTTATAGCAATACCGGCTGCGATCACAGATAACTGAAAAATCAAAAAATTATATTAATAGATAGTGTTAAACTGAAAAATATCTAAATCCAAGCAACATACATAGAAAACATTGGCCCGCATTGAAAATAGAATAGGTTCATTTCTTACTGTCGTTAACTATATTTGGTTTTTTCAAACATATGTTAGCTTTATCTTCGAAGGATCTTATTATGTCTAGTAACACATTCTGTTGAGACCTAAGTTTCTTAATTAAGTTGGAGCTTTGAAGAAATATACTTTACATGATGCTCTAAAGAGACCTATTTCTTTCACTTTTGAATAAGAGTAAGGCATTCTGAAGAAAAGAGAATTAAAAACTTTTTATGTTTAATCACTTTTATTTGTTACTAACGTTACTGCAGTTTCGTCCTATAAGGACATTTTCAAACTTATACATCAAACTAAGAATGATTGATTACATTAGCCCTTATACAGGGGTGCGCAAAAGTCCAGAATGAAATTAATTATTAAGATTCCCTTATCCTCTTTTTTTT
>WOGP01006965.1:0-12048 GCA_015342065.1 Leptinotarsa undecemlineata
CCAAACTAATATTTTTGCACTCGACGCGCGTTTTGCCAACAAAGTTAGCATCCTCAGGAGAAGAAAATTGATCAATTTTCTTCTCCTTGTACTTTTGCACTCGACGCGCGTTTCGCCAACAAAGTTAGCATCCTCAGGAGAAGAAAATTGATCAATTTTTTTCTCCTGAGGATGCTAACTTTGTTGGCAAAACGCGCGTCGAGTGATAAAATATTAGTTTGGTGTTTGGGTAATTGATCAAAGAATTTATTCAGCTTTCACACCAAAGGTTCCAATCCCATAGTTATAGGTAAATATGGTAAATGAAAAGAAAATCTCTCAAATAGTAAGTGTTCACTTCTCCAAAAAAATTTCTCATTTATTTTTTCAATTTCTATATCCGTCTTGTATTTTTTACTGTTTCTGGTAGCTAATTATAAATATATTTATGTAAATTTATGTTACTGCAGCCACATCAAATTCATGCTTAGATCAATTTGAACATAATTATAATTTAAAACGTTTTTACTAATATATAATTTTTTTTTGTAAAAAAAATCTTTTTGCTTTTCTTCTTCTCCATTATTAAAAAAACGTTGTAATGATGTGGAAGTAGAAACCCAAAATGCAAGTTTTTTTTACAAAAAAACGAATCTCCCCAAAAAATATTTCCCTTTCAATTTGTAATAAAGTTGTATCATCAGCATAGTTTGATGTGTCCCTTCAGTTTCAAATTTGATATTGAGTTGAATTAGAAAACGTGTTGGACCTAATATAGATTCTTGAACCATACTACAAGTAATATATTGTGTAAAATTTCCTGCGGCTTATATGTGTTTTTAATCTTTCAGAATCTGTATTCATAAGATTAAAAACCCAGATGATCACTGAGAAACATTGACACATCCACAAAAAAATGTCTTTCAAAGCCCTTTGAAAAATTGTTATCTGTTCTCTAAATAATTTTGAAACCATTCTAAAACTTTTTCCTGAATACAAAGTTTTTTACTATGAATTTTATGATTGACTGGATTAAATGTTTTACAAAGGTTTACAGATACCAGCATTATTGGTTATCATCCATTTTGTTTTGTATATCTATAATGATTTATAAAGCAACCAATGTTGTATTCTCAGCTTTTCAAAACCCATACTAACTGCTGAATAAAAATGGCCAGTGTCTTTTGACGATTTACATTTTTTATATCAACTCTTTCAGTATGCTAGTGTTCCTACACAGGTGGTGGCACCGTATCGCCCCCACAAGGATCTGGAAGCAGCTCCTCTTCTCGAGGGGGATCTCATTCCTGCTCCAGTGTCTCTACAGGATCATGAATACCACGAAATTAGCGATGAGGAGAATACCCACAGTCCCGGCTTGGATTTGGGACCGTCTCTGATGGCTGAAATGGAAAGAATGTTCAGCAATTTGGGGCAGCATAATCATTCAGTGGATCACGAGGGGTCTAATAGGAGTAATGAACTGAAAGAAAAAATGAACACCAAATCAAGGAAGCAGGCTACAGTCAAGCCGATTTCGGCTCACGACCAAAAGACTTTGGATACTGCAATAGCAATGGCAAATGAGATCACGACAAGGTATTTGTGTGTTGGAGATTTTTATTTATTTATGTTTATACATTAAAGCGTATAAAAAATATGTTTTTTGTACCTTTTGGGTTAGTTAATAAAGATTGGCATTAGCAACAATTGCAATGCACTTTTCCAGTACAATTATTTTGAAAATAATTGTATCTTAAATTATTCAAAAGCAATTTTTCTTTACTATAACTTTCAATTTAATTTTTTTTATCATTATTGTCTTTAATATCTGCGTAGAGTAATTAATAGAATAACAAGCCAAAAACTTTAAATCTATCTTAGTATTCCAATTTTATAAGTTATTTTTCTTGATATCAACGATTGATTATATTTCAGCATTTATTTGAAAATGTTTGACAATGTTACTTGGTGAATGTAATAAGGTCAATCTTTCCTTGTCTGAAAAGGTGTTATCAGATTTAAAATATATAGTAAAACAAATAAAGTGAACATTGATGAAATTTTGATACTATTCAAGATACTAAAGGTTACCGGACCAAAATATTCAAATGAGTTAGTTGAAACAGAAATAGTGTCAAGAAAAAGGGAAAAAATGTATCAGCAACAGTTGAAATGTCAAAACATTTGCAAAAATTAAATTAGAAATAAAAAAAATTATCAAGAGAATGCAACGTAATTGAAATATAAGAAAATATTTCAGACAAAGTTACTTCATGACGTGTCAATTGTTGAAATCAACATTCATCTTCTGGTGATATCTGGCCTATTCCCGATACGTAAGACTATTTATAGGTTACTTCATTTCTACTCTCAGTTGTTAGTTCAGTACATCATAGGACGTTTTTCCATTTGATTAAAGCTTTCCATATATTGCGCACTTCCACACTAGTATGGCTAAATGTGTAATTTTTTAGCATGTACGCAACTTATTTGAAGTTCCTCTTAAACCAGTGTTTTTTCTTGTGAATGATCTCAGCAACATTCCGTAACCGAAAGGAAACGTTAATTAACTTGGTTTAAAATCTTTTTTATTCGTTTAATTTTGATCATTCATGTTGATTATTTTATTTTTAAATGCATTTCTGTTATTTTTATGTATTTCATCATATCACTTATTGTTAACACATTTATTAATCCATTTCAGGTCACAATAATTTATTTGCTTTACAAATTTGTTTTCCTACATTTTAAATTTATATACTCATTGCTCATTTATTTTTGATCAATTCTTTTTTTGACATTATTGCCAAGGAAACTTTATAATTTGCAAAGGAAACCTTTTAAAGTGTTTTGAAACATTTTCTTTGTCTCCAAAGATTGAGTTACATTACTTTTGTTATCACCTTCATAGTTTACTCCATATGAAATCAAATAAATCTCTAATATTATTGACGTTAATTACTTGGATTTTTTTCTAAGATCGATGTCAGCTCCAACTCCAACAACTCCTGCCTCTCCCAATAAGAAGAAATTCAGTTTCAAATTTCCTTCAGTGCATGAACATGATAAGCATGCAGAAAGGAGAAACTTTTCTGAAGAAGCACTATCTACATCCGATTTACAGGTAAGTTGCCATTACAACTTTTCACAATTTATCAATGTATTGTGATAGTAGGAAACACATAAAATTGAGTTTCTTCACTTTGGTAAATACAATGTCAATGACTAAAGGAAAATGATTCTTGCATTGGAAAGAATCCTGAATCACTATTTTTTTCCTCTATTAATAACACTAGAAACGTCATGAAATTGTTATGAGGGAATTTTTTGGAATATGGAAGTCATCTTGAGAATTTGCCTTTGATTAATAAAGTTCGATTTAGTTTATTCATGTCCAATACATTCACATTTTTGATATTTTTTTATATTGAGCTAAAACCCTGGAGTATAACATTTATTTTTACAACATAATTCAAGGCTAATTTCTAAACCCTATTCCTACTTAGAATCCTACTGACGAAAATTGGATCTCATAATTGAATCAATCATATTTTTTATGATCGTTTTGAGCTCTCTTAGACTTTTTTGCTGGGTAGGTCCAATCAAATCAAGGTATTTTTTTCTTAAAATCCTAAACTCCAGTGAATAATTTTATATTTTCTTTCAATTTCAGAGTCGTCTCAATCATAGACTGTAAAAAGCTCACTTTTGATATATTTATCTTAGTATGAAAAATCAAGACATATTACGAACATCTCTCTCTTGTTTTTTCTTATCAAAGAATTCCTACCTTTTTTTAATAACAATGTTTATTCACCATATTGATAACATTTATGTAACAATAGTTCGGAAAGAGTTATTGAGTTTTACTGGCACCACAAAATCCAAATCATCATCCATTATATTGAAAAAAATTTTTTGCTTCAAGTGTCGGATTGATTATTGAAGAAGACTAAAATGAGTCCAAATTTAGTATATAGGATGATTCAGTTTTATGCAAGTTTATTGATGTGTTATTACTTTCCCGTGTTGAAGATCAATGAATAGAAATTCAAATAAGACTATGACCTAAATATTAAATATACATTTTTTATCTCAAAGTGGTTTTGCTGGGTTTACAAGGGGTTCAAAATATCCCACAAAATGAGTCAATAAAATCAGTAGTTATTGTACTGAGAAAAAAGTAATGCAAAATACTGAAATTGCATGATATATCTATTTAAGACACTTCCTCTCCGTGATGATAATTTGGTTCAATAAATGCATTTTGAGAGTGTCTTTTTGTTCTGATCTGGGAAAAATGTTTTCAATATATTTATTCCATGCCATTGGTTCCTATTCTGCCTATCCAGTTGCATGATGTTATAAACAAATATTGAAGATCTAATTAACTGAAAAAATCACAAGGACATTTATTTGCTTTAACAAGTCGAGCATTCTAGATTGGCTTCCAGATTTTGATGCAAGCTAACATAATGCTTGAGAGAACAGTTGAAGAACTATACAAGGAACCCTTTCATTTTTCTACTCATCTCAAAATCTAAACTAAAATGGTCAACTTTGTAGGGTTTGTTGATTTTCTTACTGGCTATGACTCATACTGGCGCATATTACGAATTCACGCTTCAATACTCATCTATTGAGTGTTTTAAATATAGTTGCAAAAAAATTCTGAAAATCTATTATAATTGGTTGTTTAAAAATTGTTTCTAATCGCTCTTAATTTGTATCGAATACATTGTTCTTTATAACACAACTATTTTGATGTATTATAAATAATTTTTATAAAACAGAACAGATATTTTCTGAAAAGTCTATATTTATTTGTTGAAACTAAAAACCATAAAAAAATAATGTCTCAATTGAAATTTAAATAAATTACTATTAAAATCTGTTATTTAGTAACTGTAAGTTTCTGAACTTTCCCATTCTATTATTACTCAAGTCAAGATACTTTTAATAGACTTTGGGTTGTTTCTGATTGTACCTACATTTTCATTGTAAGCTGTTCATAGTATCCACATGAGATAAAATGAATTTATCAATTAAAGCAGAGCTGCATTTAGTTACTGTAATATTTGTATTAAATTTTGAAATATATTATCTGCTTTCATAATCCTTCCTACTGAACCCAATTTCAATTCAGTCAGTGTTTTCGGTTTAAATTTGAATAATTTTGTGCTTCTTACCGTAGAAACGACGCGTAGATATTTTCAATGTCACAGACGGCAAGAAAATCAAATAACTCTACAAAAATGATAAAAGTAGAAAACAATATTATACTTTATGTTCGTTAATTATCCACTTTGTGAAGCTCCTTAAAGAAAAGCAAAATGGTATAATATTTGTTTGATTTCTACCTCAAAACGTCTTACTAGGTTCTAGTTACTGGTTAGTTTTTTATAAGTTCTGTCATTAGTCTTATTGGTTTTCAATGTCACTTAATGTGTTTCCTATATTACATTTTGTTGTACACATACTAACACTGAATTTTTGTCCCTTCACCGTTCCTTCCTATCACTTTTTATTTGATTCCAACACCCTACAGAAGTTTGTCAGCTCGCCATCTTCCTTAGACGAAATGTCCAACCGTAGCCTGCGTTTACCGCTCTGGGACAAAGCCTCGGCTGAATTTTATTTCGCCAAATCTCGAGAGCTCCTCACGCGGCCTTTTCCTTCCGCCCATGCTCCTCACAATTCGTGTCGTAACCTCAATACGTTACACTCCGGACGACGTGACTTCGATTTCAAAAGACAGTTTCACAACTCGTCGTTCGAAGACCAATACTACCGTCCTCATTCGAACTACAGGGACCGGACTCTGACAAAGTCCGAAAGCATGAGTCGCAAGACATATTCCGATTCGAGGTACAGGCTGGAATCTAACCAGTTTTGCCCAGAACCTTTCGTTGAGAAGCGGCCGCATTATTATGAAACGTCGTACGTTTATTATAAGACTGAGGTAGATAAGAATTTTGATAACGCCAAGTACGACATTCATGTAGGGGCTGACGATCCGTTCGGTAGGCCGCGAACCTTGAGCTTGAGCGAGACGCGGGAACAGTTCAAGAAGCGCCAAGGACGCAGCATCAAAGACCGTAACCGCAGGAGGCAGTCGTACAACCCGAGAGCATACGAAAGTAGCTCGAGCGAGAGCGATTGCATCAGCGTAGGTTCTGCAGACTTCGACTGGCGCAGGCGCAGACGCCTATCCCGGTTGACGGGTTCCACTATGAGTATACGCTCGGAAATGGTGAAAGGTTCTACCAATCCCTTTTTGAAGCCTTCGTTTAATGTCAAGATGACGGGCAGGTCTCCTCCGCCAAGCAACAGCGTCCTGAGCGGTTTGTCGCCGACTTTGGTCGCTAGATGTCAGCGCTCTTCGAATTCGACCAGCTCTGATTCCAGCCTGTGAGCGAGTCATCGGTGGAAAAGTGAAAAGAGGTCTTTTTTCAATGATGAATATTCAGTGGATGTTAGAATGCCATAAAAACTTGTCATAATAGCTTTTTTAAATATCACACAGGGTATTTTACTGAAAAGTTTGCTAACAGGTGAAAATTTAATAAAATTTTTATGTGTGCTTTTTCGGGTACTACTTTGACTAATATGAAAGTTTCACTTGAGATCTAGCCGAGTAGCACCCGTGGTATTTTCGACAGACCGAAACAGAGCTGTTTGGATAACATTTATAACATACTTCAGTATGAAATATTTTATATTTTCATCTCGCTTCCAAAATATTTTTTCACCAATTTGACTGCTGAAGTCTTCATTTTTTGATCTTATGGACAGGTACTGTCTTTGAATAATGAATCTTCAGTTCTGCATAACTGAAAAAAATAATAAGACCTGACACCCAATCATGGGCATTGAAGTCATCAGTCATAGTATGGATACAGGGAGAGACTTTGGCTAATATGGTTATGGTGTGAAAAAGGTTATTTCGAAAACTAATAATATTTTCATATTTCAGAATGTTACAAATCTTTTTAAAATGTTTTACATGTCTCCAAAAAATCTTACAATTCACTACAAATTTGTATTTTTGGTAAATGGTTTGTTCATAATTGCCACGACAAAATCATGATCTCGAGCACCTTTTTATATTCTCTTTGTTGCTTTGGTAGATCTACGTAGTAGTTTGTCACTGAAGCGTTCAATAAATACCATTTGATGCCTATCTGTAGTGGTGTCAACTTTGAAGAAATTTCATCTAATTTTTCAATTTTAAATTTTTTGTTTCACTGTATTTTACTATATATTCACAACATTTACTATTATTAGTAGAATATAGAACAGAATTGAGTGGTGGAAAGGAAATGACATCAAAGAAGGCACTATCAGATTCAGCAAAATTATCAAGGATATATAATTTGTTGATTAGGTATTAAATATCAAGCTATTGAATGTGTCTTGAGCTATTTGTCAACTTTTTTGATTTTTTGGAGTTAACTTTGGGGTTGAATAAAGTTTTTTTAAGCTTATCAAATATAATTACGTTTGATGATTATCTTGCAATTGCAAATTGCAACTATATCTGTTATTTGTTGTATTATTTTCAAATACATATTTTATATTTAAGATATTGTGGTATTCATACATCTATGAATATTTTCATTGCAAAAATTACGCTCTGCTGAAATATACCCAGCAATATTTTTTTCGTCTTTGTGACCGAGCAGTGATATATACAGTAGTGTGTAGCTTTTTACTCGACTAACTTGTCATACAGCACAGTGTATTTATTCAAACTCTAAATATATTCGTGAGATTCCCTCCCATAGTTTTAGGAGAACATATTTAAGGGCGAGTTCCTTCATTATTCGATCCCAACCTCATTATCCTTGTTTTTAGTTTTCATTTCTTTTCTTTTTATTGGTTGTTTTTCCCTTTAGTCTAAAGTTACGCAAGAGGCTCACGCTGCTTACCAGGGATTGGTGGAGAGTCCCACGAATGACGTCTCGCAGGTAAGATAGAGTAATTTATGATAACTTCAACAGCCAACTAACAACCCTCCTCCCCGCCTAATAATGATCTCAGAAGTCTTTGAGTGACTGTGAGAGCTAGGAAAACCATAATTTTCAACTTATGATCAAATTTGAATAGAACATGAAATATGAACATGACACAGAAGCATGTGTATCTATTTATTCACTTATGACAATGTCATTTTACAAGCACATGTAATACAATTGATGCAATATCAAGAATGACACCAGTTTGCCCAAACTGAAACATAAAAACTAGTCACTGACTAAATCCAAAACAAGCACTGTTCTCAAACACCAGAACTGTAACACGCTTCTCGATGCCCGTTTTACCAACCAAGTTTGCGTCTACAGTTGGTTTTGGATTTATTCTACGCTTATTCTTTGTTAAACAAAGTTCTTGAGATCAGGTAACGGTGGGATAAATAAAGACATAAAAATTTAATTTGAGACTATTTGCCCTACTTACAATTCTAGTAATTGATGCTGCTACCACACCTATTTATGTATTACCACTTCATTGGTGTGCTTCATGATAATGTTTCATATTTTATTTCATTGAATCGTCTACCATTCCATCAATCTGTTTCATTGTAATGCCCTCTACTTTTTTTGTTTGAAGGTGGTTGACAATGTTTCGTGGTGTATTTCATTAGTTCGGACTTCCATTGTCTAATATAATATAAATTGATTTGAAATCCCAGAAAAAATCTGTAAAAAAAATAAAAAGAATAACAATTTTATGAAAACAAAAACTTAAATTAACTTATATGTTATTTCTTTGTGATTACAGTTTTTTGTTTGAAAATAATTGTTATTTCTCGGTTATTTTTATTGATTTTCCACAGATTTGTTCATAGATTTCAAATCAATTCATATTATATTAGATAATGGAAGTCCGAACTGATGAAATGTGTCATCATCACTAGTAGACATTCTATGTCTGGCCTTAGGACTTAGGACTCTTCAGTACCAATATGGATAACATTATGAAAAATACACACACAATTCATTCTGAAGAGCCTTAAGGCAAGTGTTTTACGGAAAAATATCGTATTTCTACCAGTGACAGTGACAGTGTTCCATGTAATTGGAATTTCAAGTCTTCCATTCAGTATAGTGTGTTGAAATCCTGTGAATGATATTTGATTCCGAAAGAATTTTTTTCGTGTTTATATGGAAGTTGCTTTTAGTTTTTTGTCTGAAAGTTACTTCTTTGCATGATTACCACAATTTTTTGTATCATGATGAAGTAGTTCAGAGCCAAAATCTTTCTTTTCCAAAAATCAATCACTTCTAAAAATATCACTCTAAATTCAATATAACAAGATAATTAGTTATACAATTTGTAATAATAACAAAATCAATAGGTTGTAAGACCAACCACACCGACCAAACATTGTCATTCAAGGCCTAAGTCAGTTCTGGAACCGAATATCAATCTCGCAATTCGTACTAGTCACATGGCCTCCCATCTAGAGATCAAGATAAATAACTCAAAAGAAACAACTTTTTCCCGAACATTCAGTTCTCTTGGCACGATTTCCTTTTGCTCTATTACTATAAAGCTGTGACGAAGAACACCTAATGTCATTTCTATGGGCGAGCAACATTCATTCTCAGCATAGAAAACGTCCTCGATCGAAAAGTAATCAGTGTTGAACTCTTCACCTCGATAGTGACAGAAAGAAAGGAAAGCTGCGAAAAAATAATAATGACAACGATTTTCTCTGAAAGTGTTTCCTTTCTGTGCTTTTAGAATATTGATATCTCTTGATTAGGGGCTTTCTGTAATTACGGTCCATTAGGACGTGCGCCCTCAGGAAAAAGTGTAGGGGCGGAAACAAATTGATTCTGAATCGTGCATGATTTCTTTGTGATTTATGCTCGAGAAGCTGTTCTGCATCAACAGATGGACTTCAGTAAGTATGGTGAACATATTCCTCAACAATTTTAAGTTGATGGAAAAAACGAGATAATTTGGAGGTTGTTTAAAATCTTA
Organism: Leptinotarsa undecemlineata; assembly: GCA_015342065.1. Classification (NCBI taxonomy): domain Eukaryota; kingdom Metazoa; phylum Arthropoda; class Insecta; order Coleoptera; family Chrysomelidae; genus Leptinotarsa; species Leptinotarsa undecemlineata. The sequence goes on from WOGP01006965.1 coordinate 9,976, forward strand.
ATATGTGGCATATTAAACTATCCCACATTTTATTGATCTGATTAGGGAATTGAATGAATTTATAGATGTCCTGCCTCAATGATTATTTCATATGATATTCGAATAGACGTGAAATTATTCCATTCACCTAAACTATTGGAATAATCATTACTCTCACTACTTTTAATGATTGAATATGATTATTCACTCCGAAAAATATCCTTGTTTGAAAAATATTTCATTTCGAGAATTATTATTTTTTCAATAGAATGTACTTCACGTTTCGAGTATTTCATAGTTTCCGTTTTTGAAATTCATTAATTCATTTCTTTCTTTGAATTATTTCCTCACATATCAGTACAACGATGGAGAATTAAGAATTCATAACATTTCTCCCAAACCTCTCTCCTAAAAATATACGTCATCCGATCAGAACCATTCCACTTCATTTCGACAAATTTTCACGAACAAATTACTAACCATTTTTCTTCTGAAATTGATAAAGTCTAATTACAAAAATGATTATTTACATTTTGAAATGTTCCTGTACACTTTAGATGTCATGTATTCCCTCAAAAACTCTTGAAACGTCGTCTACTAGTTTGGATATTTGATGGATCCGAATGAGTTTTCAACCGATGTTACCTTTCAGCAAGATGAGGTAATTTATCATCACGACTGGCCCGCTGGAACAACTGTCTCTCAGCATTTGTTGACCGCATAACCGCAGCTCATGGATAGAACAGAAGATGCCTCTAATGAAATTGCCACAGTAAAATTTGTCTGTTTATTGAAATATTTTGCCTCTTATGATCGATAACCCTGAAAGGTTGAAAATTGTGCGAGCTGAGGATTATCGAGGTATCTCCTTTTAAGGTGAGATTTGTAGAACAATATTTTATATGAATTTGTGAAAGAACTTCATTATTGTAATTAACTGAAAATGAAAATTTTCAACAACCATTTGGGATAAACTGAAGTGAGGTTTGAATGTTTTTTCTTTAAATTTTGTTTGCGTATTCTCAAAACGAATATTAAACTGCAATTACTCGAAAACGTCTGATTTGATTAGTGAAAATGAAGTAGAGTTGGATGGAAAACTGAAATTTCTATCAAACGAGGTATTACGAGATCCCCCTCCCATTCAAACAGAAAAAACACTCAGTGGCGTCCTCTCGGCGACGGATGATGCAGCCCCAGTATCTTTCTCAAGAGGAAGTATCAAAATTAATGTCTTCTCACCTGAATTCTGACCGATTCTGATAACTTATTTCATTCAGAAGTTCAGAGGGGAGATTTTTTATGCCCACCCTTAATATGACGAAACTTTGAATGAAAAGCAGGACACCTTATTGAAAATTATAGTCTTTATTGATTTTTGGTTTGGAATTTTCCATGAAAATATTGCTAGTTGTAACTAAATCAGATTGAATAACATACATTTTGTAGAACAACACATGTTTTGGGTACTGCAGAATTAAAATTTTTTTTTTTCATTATTTAAATGTTCTGAATCCAGAAATGAAGATAGTGTTAGGACAAGCGCACACTACAAACTTTTTATCGGCCGATACTCATTAGTATAGAACCGTAATGTGAGTCCGCACATCTAAGCGATTCCAGTCGGCCGACTGAATAATTAGAAATAAGTTGGATAGGCTTTCCAATTCTGATTCAATCACAAAGTTGGACAACTATCGGCCGAGTACTAATTAGACTGTGTGTTTATGAGAGTGCGCAGACTCACCAACTAAACAGTCGGTGTCTGCAGACTCCCCACTCTACATTCCATTGTTGATATCTGATAGATAGATCTGATATATGTAAAATGAACACTGGTGAAACTTCAGTTGACCTACCCCATGTAATGATATTACAACTGATTGCCGTGTAAACAAGAGCGTAGTACATGTTAATCAAATAGTATCTGTGCAAGTTTCATTTGAGACTAGTAAAAGCATAATACAGTTTATTAATTTTTTACATAAGTTATCAAATTGTATTGAAGGGGTTATATTTTTAGGAGTGATTAATTTTTGGGAAAGAAAGTTTTTGGCTTTCTACTACTCCATCTTGATACAAAAAAAAGGATAA
>WOGP01006966.1:0-12048 GCA_015342065.1 Leptinotarsa undecemlineata
ATATTTTGGGGTTCATCTACCCTAGCAGGTATCTTCGTGGCACAAAAACGAATTGTACGATCAATGACGGGGATTTCACAGACTGATTCATGCAAAGATATATTCATGAAACTAAAAATATTAACATTATCATGTCTAGTCATATCAGAGTTGAGTATGCTAGTATACGACAATGATGATAAAATGTATGTGAGAAACATACAAAATCGTAAATTCAATACAAGACCAAAAAAAATTATTTTTGGATTCCATTTGGAAAATTCAAAACAACTCACCATAAGATTTCCCTATCCTTTTTTGTATCAAGATGGAGTAGTAGAAAGCCAAAAACTTTCTTTCCCAAAAAAACTCACCAATCTCCTTCAAATAATTCAAACATAATTTAAAATACTTTTTGACGGAACAGTGTTTTTATAAACTAGATGAATATTTGTCGTGACAATTTGCGGTGAAATGAATTTTTTTGAATTATTGTATTTTAAATGTAAGCAACTGACTTTTTCCATATTGTTTGTAACTATCTTAAGGAAATAACTGAATATTATTATTCAAATACGGACCTCTAGTTTTTGGGGTAAACCTTTCTAGTTGCTCCATTTTTTCATTTTGGCGCTATATATTTTTCTGGTTGTGGAAAATCGAATAACCAAAAATAATAAAAAAACATAATACATTTCCCATAGAAATATTTTTTATTGCGGCAAATATCCTATTTTGGAGTTATTTTTCACTAATTGTGAAGTTTTGGAATGTTTCTCTTTACTTTCGGTATAACCTTACACTTTGTGTTGCTTTTGTGACCCAACTCAGGTGGAAACTAATTTTATATTTCACTTCACTTCATTCACCCCCTTTTTCATACTGTTCGTATAATTTTTCCATGTGCCATAGCAAAAATTTACAGTAAAAAACAAATTATAGTACATCTATTCTCTCTTGGAAGCTAGTTCTTCAAAGTTTAATGAAACCAAAGTGATTTCTGAGGATCAGCTCAAAAAACTGCCCGCCACTGCCGACGATATGTCGTTGAGGCCATAGAAATTTCAAGAAGCAATTACTCCATTCTTAAGGCAGACGTCCGTTCGCATCCATTGAATTTGTAAGCACTCATCGAATCGAGCCATATTCATAACAAACTGCCCATATTTCATTCAGGCGGTCACACCTTGTAATGAAACTACTTTATTTTAGAACATCAACGCACTGTGAAATGGCAATTGGGGCCAGCGAAGAAGCCCAGGTAAGCCAAAAGGTTCCTTAAGATTCCTTGCGAGGATGCGGAATAAGGGCAGTTTCAAATGTGGAACTATATGTTGTGTTAGATTGTCTAAATAAATCATAATCCAGCAGCGTAGCGTAGGTGATCCAGCTTCAATGAAATTGAGGAATTTCGAACGTTGTAAAGCGCGGCATAATGCCAGAAGTTACTTTTTGTTAGCATCAAACGAGTTATGAAACCCGTTTAATTGTCATGTGTATTTGAAGCTCTATATCTCAATAAATATTTACTAGCTGTGCTGAAAAGTCTCGGATTCAACACATAGATGACGCTAGTCTTATTGCATTCACTGCAGTTTCAATCAGAAAGCTGTTGAAATTTCATGATAATCTACTCATAATTTTGTAGAATACTTCGGGAGTTGATTCAATCAACAATAGGTTGCTGAAGCAACTCCCAGAGAACTTCATTAGATATTTGCTGGATATTATCAACAGCTAAATCGTCCTCAGACACTTCACTCGAAGACTAAAGCATGCCGTAGTTGTCATGATTCCGGAACAGGCTCAGAACCCGCTGTTTCCCCAAACTCATCGTCCGATTAGTCTGCTTTGCTCAACGGCTAAGTTGACTGGACGTGTTCTGCTGCAAAGACTACCAGAAGAAGTTTAAGACCGAAATGTTCTGCCTGACGAACAATTCGGCTTCAGAAGGGCACAATCCACTGAGCCGCAGGCTCTGAGAATGGTTGAAAACTTCAGCTCAGAGCTGAACAACAGGAAGACAGCCCGTCTCGTCCTCCTGGATATTTCGAAGGCCTCTGACTTAGTCTGGCACGAAGGCCTGCTCCACAAAATGCTCGATTTCGATATGCCTCGTGGCCTGGTCCGGTGGATTAGGTCCTTTCTGAAAGGCGGAACATTGCAGGTCAGAGTTGTCCCGCTGTCCTCTGTTAGGAAAATCCAAGCTGGAGTGCCTCAGGGAGCTGTGCTGTCTCCACTGCTGTACAGCGTCTACGTAAACCACCTTCAGAGGTTCGATCACGCCGATATTACGGCTATCCTCGCCTCTTCCGATAGATTTGGGGAACCGTAACGTTTCCTCAGATACAAGGGTCACGATCTCAGGCACAGAGTACCTAGGTCTTTGGGTATATCGCCGACTCAATTGGGCAAATCACAATGATTACATCAAGAACAAAAAACAAACTCTATCCTCTGACCAACAGACATTCAAAGCTCAATCTTGAAAATAAGATTTTATTATACAACACGATATTCAAGCCTGTCATCATGTCTGCTTCAGGTGCTTGGGGACAAACCGCCCCATCAAATATTTCCACTTTGGAAAGGTTACAAAACAAACTTCTCAGGATGCTGGTAAATGCTCAATGGTTCGTGAGGAATGAAGCCATCCGCAGAGATTTGAAGCTGTTAACTGTACGGCAGTCCATTCAGTCGAGGAATCAGAGAGTTTTGGAGTAAGTGGAAACCCATAGGGAAACTGTAGAATACATTATAGATGATCCCACTCGATTCAAAAGGCCCCATCTCTCGGTTGGGTGAAGGCCTCACGCCGTCTGTTGAAATGAACAGATTGTTCATCGAATACCCCAGTTAGGAAGGGGTCCACAAGGTCAGAGTGGCATAGAGCTCATTGACCTGACCTCAGTTGAAATGGTGAGGGAATAAATTTCCAACCTGAAGAAAATGAAGATGACTATGTCATAATTCTGTTATTTTCTGAACAGTGGACCAAAAACAACTCCGTGTTTTAATTTTATAACGCTTCTTGATGGGAAAAAATACCGTTCGAAGGAAGCTATGGGTTGAAAAGTGTTAGAAGGTCTCCACTTCATCAGAACCAACAATTAAATGTTGGGTTGCTGACTTCAAACGTGGTCGTAGACACGCTGATGATGCAGAACGCAGTGGACGTCCAACTGAGGCAGTAACACCAGAAAACATCCAAAAAATCCACGAAATCGTTTCGAATGATCAAAAAGTGAAGTTTCGTGAGCTAGCTGACGTTGTAAAGATATCAAAGAAACGTATTGGCTCTTTATTGCATTAGCATTTGATTATGAGAAAGCTCCGGAATCAAAACCATCGTCATCTAAGTGGAGAACAACTGGTGAACCTCATCTAAAGCGCCTGGAAGTACAACAATCGGCTGGAAAGGTAATGACCTCGGTACTTTGGTATATGTGTGTTGTAATATTCATCGACTGTCTTGGGAAGGAAAATAACATCAACAGTAAATATTATATAACGTTATTAAAGCGATTGAAGCTCGAAATTGCAAACTACCGCAAATGGCAAAGTAAAAATTTTTATTTCAAGGCAACACACCGTGTCACAGGTCAATCAAAACAATGGCCAAGCTGCATGAATTGTGTTTCTAATTGCTCCCACATCGACCGTATTAGCCAGATTTGGCTCCCAGCGACTATTGGCTATTCGCGGACCTCAAAAAAATGCTCAACGGTAAGGAATGTCTCTCGAATGAAGAGGTTATTGCTGAAACAAAAACAAGAAATAAATCATTCTACGAAAGTGGTACTGTAATGTTAGACCGACGCTGGGATGATTGTGTGGCTCTTGATGGAGATTATGTTGATGAATAAAGCGTTTTCTTTCTCAGATCCGGGAGTTTTCAGCCCTTGTGTGTTATTCTACTCTGTTTCTCCCTAATTTGAAATTTTGCCTGTTTTTATATCATTACTATATGATTACGCGAAATTTAGTTCCAGAGACTTTCCCATGCAGTTTTTCATGGTTTAATACGTATTGGAAAGGTCAACAAGGTCAAAAAGTGGGTTTCCCACGATTTGAACAATCACCTTTCGAAATCTGTTCTTCTTTGCTTACAAGCAACCAAAATAGTGCGTTCATCAACACTGTCATTGCCAAATGCCTGGTTAATTTTTTTGACTATTTCGGCAGCGCTTCCATTCGATTTGAATTCGTGGAGAAAAATTGGCTGAATATCGCTCAACGGTATCATATAGTAATACACCTTCGAGGTAGGTACTTTGGAAGAAATGAATCTTACAGGATTCTACGAAGGATCTACAGGATTCTACAGGATCCCGCAGTAAATTCACTACGTTCATAGCGTAGTTAATCAAACTCAAATTTTCACATACATTTATGAATAGGAAAATACATTTATGACAGGTTGCCAGTCAGAAAGTAGACGCCAATATTTTTATTTGAAAAACTCTAGCTACTAAACTACTTCATGGAGTAAGAGTCGGATCAATTCCTCTACGAAACCCTTAATCACTTGTAAGGATCGATTGCAGCTTGTCAAAGGCATTCGACTTTGTGTCATGGAATTTTCTGTCTAATAAGTTGATTGGACTTGGTCTTCAAACAATGTATTAAGATGGTTAGGCTCTAATATGGAGAGGCGGTGTATGTCAGTCAAATATGGAGGCACCATGTCAGTTGAGCATCCTGTTAAACTGGGCGTTCCTCAGGGCTCAATTTTAGGACCATTATTTCGTTATATTTATCAATGATTTGCCTGAATATGTGAGGGACTGTCACATAACCATGTTTGCAGATAACACCACTGTTACAGTCACTGGACATACTATGGACGACGTGGTAACCAAAAGTAGTAACATTATCGATGAATTCACGTCTTTGTGTGAACGCAACCGACTAGTTTTGAACACCTCAGAATCAGTGACAATGAAATTTTATAACAGAAATAATAATTCTCAAGATGCAGTGTTCTCTATTGATGAAATAGATATGTCACAGGAAGTAAAATTTTTAGGAACAATCGTGGATGAAACCTTGAATTGGAACTCTCATATTGATAGTATCTGCAAGAAACTCAATAAAGCATTTTCTGCAATAAAGCGGATGAAAAACTGTGTAGATCAGAAAAGTCTGATTAGCATCTATTATGCAATGGCTTTTTCACATATTTCCGTGAACATCATGTTTTGGGGGTGCGGTTCGTATTTCAACAGGGTATTTATAGCACAGAAACGTATTCTGAGACTAATTTTTGACATGGAATATCGTAAAAGTTGTAAACGAGTGTTCATAAGAATGAAATTGATGTATTTCCCAGCACTGTATATTTTTGAATGTGTAGTTTTTATTAGAAAAATCTTACAACTCTCACAACTAATGGATCCTCTCACAATTCTTATACACGTACGCTGATCAATTGAAAATACCCCTCCACAGGACAGCTAAATTCTAAAAATCACCCCTATATAATGGGATCATCCTGTATAATGAAATGTTATCTTCGATTAAAAATCTGAAATCCGAAAATGTGTTCTATAACCATGTTAAATCCTTGCTCATTGAAAAGTGTTATTATAGTCGCCAGGAATACCTAAATGATAATTTAATGTAGTTATTTTCTTAATAAGTATAATGTGAATGTCATAAATGTTATTTATTAGTGTTACAGTATCCTTTTTGTTTTTAATTAACCTACCTATTGAATGAAATAAATTACTATTAATTTAATTATTATAATATAAGATATATCTTACTGACAATTGCTTTTGTAAGTATGTTTATATTTTCAATTTTTTGTGTTTTTGTGTTACTAAATATCGTTTTTATTGGATCACAAATTTTTTATACTTCATTTCAACTATGTACTAAGAGTAAATGGTTTGATTCAATTGACGTACTATAGGTATACATTATACCACAGTGGTTTAATTTTTTTTCCGTTGTGTACGCTGGTCAGGCCCTATGCCCCGAAGCCCCGATACATTCGGGAGGGCGCGCCAGCATTATCAACCAATGACCACTCCCTTTACCGTGGGGTAAGTGATCATTGGGTTCGAGAATCATGTGCCCTGAGCAAGCCCAGTGAGCCAACAATGACAGCCTTCTGCATCTGTGCGGCTAAGATTTCTGCCTTAGTGCGGCAAGCCGGTATGATTTTAAGATTCGAGAGTAGATAGGATATCATTCCACCAAGGACTCCAATAATCAGAACAACCATCTTGACAGAGTGATCTGGATAGAGTCTGCGCAGTTCGAAAAGAAATCTCGATATTTTATCCGTTTTTCCTCCTATTTCCTGACGATATTCGTCTCGCCAGGAGCTGAAAACACCACAACAAATATCGTTTTGGTCTGGTGATCGCACATTGAAAAATAAGACCTCGCCTGCTTGTTGATGTAGGGAACAGCTGAAACGGTTTCAAAATATTATTTTGAAGAGAGAATCGAGTTTTCTTCGATATTCATGAGCCATGGTCAAAGAAATCATTCGCAACACATCGATTTTCAAAAACCAAATTCTAGTTCTTCTTCTCTGACTCAACCTCCGCCCATGCTCCACAATACGTTCCTTTAAACGTATTCTAATGCCTTTCTTCGAGAAATCGGTTTTTATTCATACATTGTGATTGTGTAACCACCCCCGTAGAGTGTCATTGCTCGGATCGGCGACAGCTGTCGTTAAAAAATAAAGTTTTCAACCTCCATCTTAGCTACAGTTAATTTAACTCGGTTCCTTCTTAGGACCCGGAATGCAACCAGATGGCTTGTCGTCAAAAGAGGTTATCGCGGCTTTATCCTTTATTGGTCGCACCAATTTCGATAACGTCTTGGCTTTTATTTATATCAGATCGAAATTATATTATTCGATTCGTATTTAAAGTTGGAGAGGGTTAAAAATAGGCAATAGATGTTCGAATCGACATCTTTAGTGGAATTTACCAGTGGTCGATTGAAAAACTCCAACGGCTTGGGAAATACAGGTTTTGGCTTTCTGCTGCTCTAGCTTTATCAAAAAAAAAAAAAATGAGATCCTTTCAACGGAAAAAAAAGGGTCTTGAGTATATTCTAAATTACAGAATATTAGTTGTGAGGGAATGAATAATAACATTTTCAAATTGGCTTTTTCTGTTAGTGGTTATCAATTGTTCAAAAGGAATCCAAATCTTAAAGAAGAAAAACTTTCTGACTCGTGAAAAATTTCAAGTTTTAAAATCCAGTCACAAAAACCAAAATACATGTGAACGTGAAGGATTTAGACCACTCGATTCGTTATCTCCTCATGAAAAAGTTATGAAAATACTAGTTAAACAACAAATTTAAGATTTTTGGGAAAGAAAGTTTTTGGCTTTATACTACTCCATCACGATACAAAAAAAAGGATAAGGGAATCTTCCAAAGAAAGGCAGGAAGTAATAATAAAAAAAAAATATAACCCCTTCAATAGAAAACTTAAGATCATATTGACATTCATAATTATAATACACCTACTTTCAGGATACACTTTTTTGGATTTAGAAAAACTAATTCGAATGAAATTGCATCACAAATTTCACTCAATAACTGGAAGTCATTGAGTGAAGGCAAAATTGTCGGAACTCAAAAAAACTGTCAAATGTGCTAATAGAGACATTCTTCAAAAAGAAATTGTAGAAAATGGATTTCAGTGATGAACTGATGAGAATACATGCTATTAAATAATAAAATTTCAAATAATATTTCCGCAAAACATGGTGTTCCTCAAGGGTCTGTTTAGATACCCCTATTACTCATTCATTCATATATGATATCTGTAAAAAAGATATAAATATGTAATAGTAAATTCAGTGGATAAAATTATCGATTCTTCACAAAGAGACATCAAATTTATGGAAAACTGGTTGAATTGCAAAAAGTTAAAACTAAATGCAAGTAAATAAAATTTTAGATCTCTTTGCATTGAACGTGAAATAATTGCAATTGTTTCAAAATTCAAATATTTGGGTGTATTTTCAAATAATTTTCAAATATTTCACTAAATTTCATTGAACATGTGACATACATTTCAGGAAGAATTGCTAGAAAAATTTCACTTTTATCAAGAATAGAAAAAGACTTGGCGATTGACACAAAAGTCGAGATATTCAGATCTATCATAGAACCTCATTTTCAATATTGTTCGACAGGAGAATAGGTCTTTAAGAGTTATTTTAAATGAAAATATACAGGGTGGCCCACTACATTCGCCTCGGTATTTCTACGAGAAATGAAGAGAGACAATGAAAAACTTTTATCACAGGTATATGTGGGTCCATGAGGAGCATATTCCAAAATAATTTTGAAATATACAGGGTGACTCCCATAAAAGTTACATACCAAAGTTAAGTTTTTTCCATTGGAACACCCTATATTTTTTATATTTTTATATGCTACTGACAAAATGAAGGTGAGTTACTATTATATTTCTCATACCTAAAACTGACCGTTTCTGAGAAATTTCGATAAATTTAAAAATATAGACAATAATTTAAAAATTGTTTTCATCCTGTAACGAGCTGCTCGTGATTGAATGTACTGCTTAGCCCAAAGGTAAAAGTTAACAACCATATCAAATTTTAGATGCAATATTATTCCCAGTGGCGAAAAGATTGCCTCAAAATTTCGACATACATTTAATTAAATAACTTCTTGAAGTTGAATGGAACACCCCATATTTGATAGCGTAATTTGACGCAGAAGTAGATTTCCCTCAAAACTATATCAGGGTTCCCTATACCTATCTCTTCTTGTTTTTACACAAAAGGCGTTTTTATATTTTACTTATAAGTAATTTTTTCATCTTAAAAATGGAACACCCTGTGTTGTTATGAAAAACAAAAACGCATTCTTGAAATCATTTTATCGAAAAATTAAGATTCTTAAATAGTTTATTATTTCAATAAATGCTCAAAATGGTGTCCATTATTCTCGATACATAGGCGAACTCTTTCTTGAAATAAGTGCTGAACTTTGGATAACATATTATGCGATCTATTCTATCTATTCGGATATTGTCGATCTAACTCGTTACTAACACATCTATCAAAGTGTACAGGAATACCATCTAGCTGCATTCACATCCGTTGACGAATATTAAGAAATGTAACTTTGAGAAGTTATTCAGTTAACTAGATGTCCAAATTTTGAGGCAAATTTGGTCGCCACTCGAAATAATATTGCAATAAAAATTTCATGTGGTAGTTAATTTTAACCTTTGTGTTAAGCAGTACATTTAATCACGAGCAGCTCGTTACACGTTACAGGGTGGAAACAATTTTTAAATTATGGTCTGTATTTTTAAATTTCAGGAAATTTCTCAGAAACGGTTAGTTTTAAGTATGGAAAATATGATAGTAACTCACTTTTATTTTGTCTATAGTACCTAAAAATATAAATAAAATTAACTTTGGTATGTAACTTTTTTGGGAGTCATCCTGTATATTTCAGAATAATTTTGGAATATGTTACTCATGGACACACATATACCTGTGCTGAAAGTTTTTCCCTAACTCTCTTAATTTCTCGTAGAAATACCGAGGCCAATGTCGTGGGCCCTGTATATACGAAAGTAAAGTGGATGTAGTAGCCCCTTTAAATTTTGAGTGTAAAACGGAGGATATATCAAAACACGTTCATATTTTCATATAAATTCATGAATGATATACTTCCTGAATATCTCATGAATAAAATAGAGTTCCCAAGTAACAGTCATCCATATAATACAAGACATTCAACTGATACGTACCAATTAAAAAGGTATAACACATTTAAATATGAAAATTACTTTTCATCGATGTTTCTCCAAAGCTCTATATTTTCGGAGGCTAAAATTTTTTATGCAGTTTCGTTTTATGTTGTAGATGATGTGCAATAAGAAAGGCGAGTCCGTAAAAAAAATTATTATTTTTCTCCATGCCATTCAATTTCCTGTAGGTGAATTTATATATAGTATTAGCATTGTACCCGTAGGGAGCCGGGGTGGGTCGCTAGTTATTCTAGAAGGTTTTGTAAAATGGTAATAGGTTGCCATTAGAAATAAAAGTTGTGAAAATTTCGTTAAATTTAGAAAACAATGTTAAAATTTTGTACGAAATGACATTGATTTACAAGCAATAATCTGATAACTTTATTAAAATATTTATTTCAATATAAATTCAATATTCAGGAATCTAGAAACTATATTCACCAGAAAGCTGTGATTAAATCAAGAAATAGTTAATTGATTTTTGAAATGCAGTTGGTGAAAGGAATTCTCGACAACACCAAAACCATTCTCAAATCCCTCAAACTCAACCAGTTTCATAAAGTGATATTAGGTCTGATTAAGGTTTAAAAAACGACAAGTATAATTTTCCCAGTAGGTAACGACATTCATGAATGTGTATTCAGGGCGCTCGCTGTGATTCTCACGTTTTTAGGGGTAAATTCGTAATAAGAAATCACAAAAAGGGGAAAGCATATGGATTAACAGGGATCAAATGAACGGCATTGATTGGAATTGTAATTTCGATTGAAATAACCTCGTTTGTTGGAGGAAAGTGAGGTGAGGAAGGAATTTTTTTGAATGGTTTTTTGTTAACAAGAATAAATAATAAAAATGTAGCTGTGCTATTGAATAAATTAACGGAATCGAGAGGGATTATCAAAAGATTACACAATGTCGTTCTGAGACCATATAAATTATATAATTAACGTTATTTTCGTGTGTGAGAGTTTATTGAAGAAATGAAGTATTTTGATAATATTCGTAATTTTGAAAGATGGCTGGGTGGGACTCAACAATTTGTTCAACTATAGGAATTCGTTGAAGAAGTATGAAGAAATAACCATTTCCAGTTTTCTGATGTGTTGATAAAAAATTAATAGGCTTTTCTGAGATATGTGTTTATGTAAAACGTAAAAATGCCTACTGGTAGGTAATTGAATTCTAGGCAAACCGTGAAAACAGTAGAAAAAACAAAAACAACGACAACAATCACAACATTTACAATAATTTATTCCTTATAATCCTCTATTCCAAATCTACGCTTAAAAGCAGGATTTCTGACTGGCCACTGTCAACTAGGGAAACACCTCCATATTATGAGGCTAGTGGACACACCTCTATGCAGGATGTGTGAACAGGAAAAAACTGTAGTGGAGTGTATTCGGCAAGTCTTGGCCTACACCTGCCGATATAAAAGAGATGTCTACCAGTGATCTGTCCACTTACCTGCAAAGGACAACTCCTCGGGAGGATGTACATTGGGTCACATGTGGCCTAAATGCTGTGGGCCTACACTCACCCTCCCTACTCTACAGATACAGTTACCCATAGTTTAAACTACCGCTTAACACCGCTTACAATCGTGTTGCGACTTGCCAATACATTCAACTCATTAATATTGATTGGACAGTTTCATTGAGCTCTTTTGAAAAATTCGCTACACAGTGCATAAGAAACTTCAATTTAGTATTTATTACATATCAGACTATGAGCCATACAAATGTATCGATGTGAATTTATATTTAAATTTTTTGTATTCATGTGATAAGGCCTTGTAGGCCTGTTTGAATAATAAATAAATTATTAAATGAGTATTATTGATATGCTTCATTACCCAAGATCTATACATCTTATTAGCAAAGTCTAGTAAAGTAAAACGTGTATATGGGAAAAAAACTAATCAATACAGTTAATTGTGTGATTTCACTAGAAGGGTTATACAAAAACAGCGAAACACGTGTCGGGGTTTTTCTAAAACCCTTATAGTGAAAATCATACAATGAACTGTATTGATCAGTATTTTAATATGGATCTCCATCTTCGATATATGGAAGTATCGGCCAGTTCTATTCAATGTGTATATAGGACATTGAATTCACAAATATAAACTATAAAACAATGCTTAGAGTCAAGAGCAGAGTATATGAACAGAAAAGTTTTAAGCCCAACTGAACAGATAGAAATATTAGTATATGAATATGTGAATATTGAGTAAATGTAAATATATAATGCTACATAATGAAGGAATTCTTTTACTTTCTCTTTACATTTCT
>WOGP01006967.1:0-12047 GCA_015342065.1 Leptinotarsa undecemlineata
CGTTAGTCCTTAGCTCGCACAAGTTTCTCAACTTCTGAGAGTGGTCGTTCGTATGGGGGCGACAGCTGATTAACGGAAAAACAGATTTTAAACAGATTTTTTTAAAAACAGACAAGTACTGGTTATGCCAGCTTCTCTTCCTTGTGAGTGTTTTGATGTATTTTGGTATTTTCTGGGCAAGATATGACAATGAAGTTTCGTATTCATCAAAATTATGAATTTGAATCATGTTTCGTTCGAATCGATAGAGCGAAAGATTTGAAATATAAAAAAAATAGAAAAAAAGTCGGTGACAGTAAAGAGTCCAAATTTCAAGCAAGGCACTGAGCAACTTTTTTCGTTGGCATTTTTCGAAATTTACTAAAAATACATTTTTTAAGATTTTTTAATAAAATTTCAAATTTGACATTTTTAGAGTAGCACATAACAAAAGGAAGGAGGCTGTTTTTTACTCATTCTCAAGCATAAACTAACTGCGAAGTGAAATTTTCATTATATCTATTAATAAAAAAACTTCCATATGCCGCGAACTTTATGTGTGACACTGTATACTGTAATAATGCAGATACATTGAGAAAAAAATCACAGCAATATACTGCAACATTAGCCTGAAACCCATACAACTATGTATGATGACCTGATCTATAGCTATGAAAAATAAAAAGATTAACGAACTGAAGATGTAAGCAACATGAACAGAGGGAAATGATGATGATATATAAAACGAGAAATACATAACGATGGAGACCTATAGAAATAGTAGAGGAATAAATATGGCATTGTAATTACAAAAGGAGAAAAATCGTTGAAATTGAAATGAGAATATTTTCAGAGATAAGTTCTTTGCGGAAAACATCGCTCTTTTCTTATAAATTGTGTAGCGTTTCTAGGAATTGATACCTATTCTAATGCTTTAACTGAATGAGAAAAAGTGATTCGTGTAATTCAATGTTTACATGAAAGGTTTTTTCGGATGATTTCCTGCTTTCGTGTAATTAAAGTCCATATAAAAGCAGTTTTTTGGAAAAAATGTTTTTTTGTAATATGTATCCGAAAGAAACTTATGTGTGAGTCTGTGCTTCACAGATTTTTCTATTGTAATTATTTTTTTTCTTCGTTTCTTTGGAACTTTTCCACACTTTTTGTTTAACGATGGAGACGTGAAAAACAAAAAACTTCTTTTCAAAAAAGTGAAAAATTGAATGAGAAATAGCAAAGAGAGGTAGAGAAATATAATCAAAATAAACTTTGTCTTAAATAACACAATGTTCGTAATGCAATTATTAACAAACCAGTCAAACTATCGCGTGATATGAAGAACATACGAACATGAAATAACGTAGAAGATATTTCCTTGAAAGAGACATGAGAAAAAAAAAACAAAACGATAAAATTCAGTGAGTGGTTGAGACTAAAGGTCCCAGGAAGTTAAAGTTTAATTTTATTCATTATCAGAGGAGAGGTTGTGGAAATGAAGTAAAGAACAAATCTCAAATCATCTAAAAGAAAAAATTCGTTCAGGCCAGTCCCAACTTCCTACACTGTAGGCTAATGGACTGACATCTATCAGAAAACAACTACTACCCTCACTAATACCACGACGGGCGTTGGATTATATCCGACATGTGTCAGTGCAGGATTCTTCATGCAGATGCTGTTGGCGATACAACTGCCGCAATAGATTTTCAATTATTGTAACACACTTGCAGACCGGTTTCGGGCTGTTTGGCCACTTGTCAGTGCAAGGTAGTATCTATCATCAACATAAAGTCGATGATTTCCGATAATTAAAAATCGAATTTCTTCAGAGTATCATTCATAATAACATTCCAACAATAGGTTTGTCATCGCCGCATCTGCTTGTGAACGAGGGAACCAATCGCATATCCGAAATTTGCACAATTCCTCGTATAAGGATAGAAAACTTTTCACATATAGTCAGTGGGCATACTTGAAGACTGGCTTTAACCGAAATTATATAAAAGAAACAATTTTTCATGCCAGTCTCAACACAGTTGCAGACCGGTTTTGGGTTGTTTGACCACTCGTTAGTGCAAGGTAGCGTCTATCAACAACATATTGCGGCAGTTGTATCGCCAACAGCATTTGCAGGAATAACATCGTGAAGAATTCTGCACTGACACCTGTCGCATATAATCCAAATCCTTTCATGTTATTAGCCAGGAGAGTAGTTGTTTTTTGATAGCTGTCAGTCCATTAACCTACAGTGTAGGGAGTTGATACTGACCTGAAGGAATGGTTCCTTTAGATGATTTGATTTATAGCCAGTCTTCAAGTATGCCCACTGACTGTATGTGAAAAGAACGAATCTTATTTGTTGTCTATAAATTTTTCAGTGAAGACAGACTAAAAATATTTCTTAACATTCTCCTTCTCATGTAAAACAGGAAAATGTCAGACATTGAACTAGATGAAGACCGTGGGCAATGTACCATCACGACCTTGTGTTAATTGCAGAAATATTTAAGATTGTAAAGTTGATGTGAGCAGATAATGGGCCATTTGCGACCTTGGCGCCTTCTTGTAATGTAGTATCGAGTTATTCGAGTAACTACGCTGTTGTTTGTTTCTTTTCCGACACTAATTTCATCATACAATCTTAGAGATCTTAAAATGCAGAGTACAAAATTATATTTCGTCATCAAACTCATATGTAAAAATATCCTATACGTTTGTATTTGATTAACAACAATTGTTTTTTGGTTCATTGTCTTTTCAGACGTGACGTGAACATGAAAAAGCTGCAAAACAAGCACCTTTCTCAATAACCAGAAATGCAATACTTTTCTCGATGTGCTTTTTATCTGTTTAAAATCTGTTTAAAATTCTGTTTCAAAATATGTTTTTCCGTTAATCAGCTGTCGCCCCCATACGAACGACAACTCTCAGAAGTTGAGAAACTTGTGCGAGCTAAGGACTCACGAGGTCTTACCTTTTAACGTGTGATTCCTAGCACGGTTATCACCTTATGAAGACAACTCTGATGCTCACGCTCGTCGAGAAGAGTTTTGCATTTCTGGTGATTGTAAAGAAGTGAAATTTGTTTGTGATGCCAACCTAGCTAAAAACGTTTCAACGTGACGTATAATTCAAAGGGATTGAAACTAAGAATTGAAGTATATGCATGTTTCGAAACACATATGATCGATCATATCACATCACTTATGAATAGAACTGTTTCAGTGGTATTTGCGTGAAAATAAAAAAAGTAAAATAGTAGAAGGTAATAATAAAAATTGTATTTATTGGAACTATTCGTTCTCCACCCTCAGACTCATACTAGCTAATAAGCCCGATGTAGTCCTCGACCACCACAACCAGAGAATATTTTTCGTGGAGTTTCCAGCTCCTGGCGAGACGAGAATCGTCCGAAAAGAGGAGGAGAAACGGATAAAATATCGAAATCGTAGAGTCTATTCAGACCACTTTGTCAATATGGATGTTCTGATTATAGAAGTCCTTGGTGCAATGATGCCCTCTCTACTTTCGAATCCTGAAACAATACCGGCTTGCCGCATTGAGGCAGAAATGTTTGCCGAACAGATGCAGAAGAAAGTCATTCTTGGCTCACTGCGCTTGCTCAGGGCATATGATTTTTGAACCCAATGATCACTCACTCCACGGTGTGGGGAGTGCTCGTTGGTTGATAATGCTGGCGCATTGTATCGGGGCTTCGGGGGATAGGGTCTGACCAGCGCATACCACGGTAAAAGAATAAATGATAATGAATAAAAGAAAAAAAAATAATGAACAAGCTTTATTGTCAGAAAAATTAATTTATATAATTTAAAATTCATAAATACTAATAAGTACATATGCATATACATACGAGAATATTGTAACGAGTTGAAGAATTAACTCTCAAACTAATTTATTTTTAACAATACTTCACTAATACAACTAATTTATATTCACCACTTAGCAGCAAGTAATTTATCTTCACTGTTTGTCAACCGCACAATTCACTTTCTAGCTATAGACTCCCTCTATGGACGGAACGCAGGATTTATATAGCCATAACGATCTTTCT
The DNA here is from genome assembly GCA_015342065.1 of Leptinotarsa undecemlineata. Lineage (NCBI taxonomy): Eukaryota > Metazoa > Arthropoda > Insecta > Coleoptera > Chrysomelidae > Leptinotarsa > Leptinotarsa undecemlineata. The sequence continues at coordinate 4,052 of WOGP01006967.1, forward strand.
AGATGTATCTAGAGAGGTCTCTGTACTCGCCTAGTATTTTCCCGGCGTGTCAGACCGCTTCGTGCGCGGTCACGCGTTTGACCGCCGAGGTCAGGGACGGCTTCTGATTCATTAGAATATGCTAAAAGCAGATGTTTACCACAATCAAGAAAATGTTTACATGTGTAAAAAGTGATAATCAAGAGTAAAAAAAATACAAAACGTAAAAATGATATAAGTCATTGCAGATGCCAGATGGAACGTTTAATTTAGTTTGACACTAGCATTAACTTAGCGTACGATGTATTTCAGAGTAAGTGCAAGTTATCATCATAAAATTCATCCAAACTGTAACAGGGTCTATCAAAAAGTGACACTTTGTTTGCTTTTCCAAATTCTGAGGGGCTTTCTATACATTTACCGTCATATGGCTGGTGGTTGAATAATTTTGGGTCGTGTAAATAAATAATGTACTAAGCTTTTAGTAAGTGTCGAGGTGGGTAAAGGCAATCTGAAATGGTCAGTCTGACGAATAGAATAGTTAGAGGAGACCAAAAGAACTTCATCACTATGCTTGTTTATCAAACAAGCTATTTCTCATATGAAAATGGCATAATCTGTAAAAAAAAATTCTGCATAAATCGACCGTTACTTGATGAATAATCATAGTTATTTCAAAAATTACACCTCACGATTTGATCTCCACAAACTTCATCTGAAAAATATATCACAATATATTTCGCTAGCACAGTAGCTTTATCAAATGATTTGAATGAGGATTTGAGGATTCAAATCACTTGAAAAAGCTATTGTGCTAGCGAAACATGTGAAATAGTTTTCAAATAAAGTTTGTGAATATCAAATCATGAGTTGTAGTTTTTGAAAAAATATTATTTGTGAAGAATATAGGCCTACAGGAGTATTGTTGTTTCATTGTGAAGACATAACGTGAAATTAAATTGAAAGGGTATCTTTTTAGGAGAGTTTAATTTCACTGAAAATAAAGCTTATTTATTATTAGTGGGAGTCTTCCACAGAAAGGAAGCAATCAATTTCAAAAATTAGTTCTATACATGGATGTGTAGATCATGTAAAGAATTAACTTTCAGACACAAACTAGAAGAAGAAGCCTTCTCTCCAAACATGTATTCCCATAAAAACACTGAATTATACGAAAGAAAAATGCTTCCGAAACAAATACTTTTATATGAACGCTGAATTATACAAAAAAAACTAATCTCTATTCCGTGTGTATTCCAAACATTCCTGATGTAATCGAATCAGATATCGTTCACAGGATTCCTACACAATATAATTAATGAAAGAAGTAACATTTCACTTACATGGAACACTGTCATCCTCTCTGCTAGACATCTGATGTTTCACCGTAAGACACTTGCCTTATCGGCTATTCAGTAGCAAAAACGTATAACATTATAAGAAAAAACATTTTCTTTGGAAGAATCCCACATTTTTTGTATCAAGATGGAGAAGTAGAAAACCAAAATCTTTCTTTCCCAAAAACGTACAATACTTCTAGGATTTCTACTTCTCCAACAATAAACAAAAATATGATAAACTTCCAAAGACAGGAAGAAAGAATAGATACAATGAAAGAACTCTTTACAAAGATACGAACTGAAAAAAATCTACATTTTTGTTTCATGATATAGTAGAAAAAAGCCAAGAAGTTTTTTCTTCCAACAAACCAATCTCTCCTAAATATCATTTTTCCAATTTAAACATTTTTCATGTCCTCGTATAATAAATAGTAGAGACTGGGCACTCGAACAAATAAATTAATTTGGATTGAGAAACGTGTTTACTCAAGAAAGCCAAAAGAATTTCCAGTTTGATTTTAGAGCGTGAACGAGCATTTTTTTGAGCGAATCAACCGTAAAAGTGAAAACCAACAAATGAAGTATCTAATCTAATGCAACACAGGCGCTGCCTCTGAAATACGAGGGTATTACAATTTGCTGAACATTATAATGGGCGAATTTATTTTTTTCACGAATTGAAATTTGTAGTGACATATGATGCAAACCCTTGGAAGTCTTGAAACAAGTTTTTTTTTTAGATTGTGGAAAAAGAAATTTTATCTTTTTTAGATTGTGAAAGATGAAAATAATCAAAAAATATAAATTGAAATTCCCGAATTTCTCAACAAAAATTACTTTCGTTCAATTTCAAGAAATTATATGTCATTACCAACATATTTCTTTGATCATTTGCGTTTGATATGGTATATTCAGAGTGAAAGAAAAGACATTAGTTTTACTTTTATTCTGTTCACTTTACTTTCACCCTGTTCAATATATTTTTTGAATTTCTTCTTGGAGTTTTAATTTTGATAAGCTTCTCTCATCGGAAGCAGTACTTACAGTGATTGTTAATGAAATTCGAATGACAATGAAAACATTTGAGTAAATATCTTTCAAATCTTCTTTATAATATATCGGAGTAGATATTTCACGTCTTTGATGAATATGGGATCATATCTTGTAGTTTTTTTACCTTTAAGTCGAGAATTTTCCAATGCATTGATTTCTTACGTGTACTTTTGAATTTCTATAATTCATTTTTGGTTTAGAGGCGCGAAGCGTTTTGCATCGTGAATCCGTGGGCGGTGGCCCACTCCGCCCACGCCTTACGCCGCCTCTGCAAGTTACAGGTAACAATTACGGAATTATATCAAACAAAAATAGTTCTCTTTTTTATTTCGTCAAAGCAAAGTAACTTGATGTTATAAAATGGTATACTGCGTAGTGCATATATGACTAGTTAATAACAATTTACTACATTCAACTCTCAGTTGGAATCATTTAAAACTAAAACACGTTTTTCAGACAACTCACACAACAAATGTCAAAATCTTTTGAATTATTTGGTTTATGGCAATACTAAAATCCATAGCCACATTTAGTTTTTAACACACTTTTATTAGCTTCACCTGTATGTATGTATGTTTGTTTGTTTGCAACTCTCAAGCTCGGGATCTGTATTTGACAAAATTGTCAACATTATTGCTTGATCTATTCGCGGGCAGATGACGTTGTACGTAAACTCCTTGATATAATTTGAACTCATTTTATATGTATTTCTTCATTTGAAAAATGAAAAAAGCATTTTTTTATGTTAACACGTGCGCCTGCTGCCTTAGGCTTGATAGCTGATTTTCATGCTCCCTCTTCGGAATAGGGAAATATCAATGGTCACTTTTCTGATCAATATTCGGCTGATTGATCCCAAAGCTTAGAAAAAATTAATATAGTTCAAGGAGACTAAAAAACACGCTTTTATAGCATAGAAAACTTATAAATGAAAAATAAATATAGTTTAAAGAACTAAAAAACATACTTTCAAAGAACATCGAACTAAAAAGTAAAAATAATTTTTTTAAATAAGCTTAAAACAGTAATGAGCGCGAAAAATACTAGTATTATTGTGAAAAAATCGTGGGAGCTTTGTGCCATATTTTTTGTTTATCCAGCGCACGTCGTTTCTTTACAATAATACCAGTATTTTGCGTTCGTTATTGTTTTAAGCTTATTTAGAAAAATATTTCTGAACTTTTTAGTTCGATGTTCTTCAAAAGCGTGTTTTTTTTTGTTTTTCAAACTATATTTATTATTTAAGATATTTCAAAAGAATGAAATATCCAATAATATATCCAATAATATATCCAATATGAAAAATCCATAAATAACGTATTCAAAAAACACTTTTTCAGGCGCCCATAGAAGCCATCATATGGCGAAACACGTGTTGTTTTTTTAAAAAATCGTTTAGTAAAAATTTCACAATGAATAATAATGTATTCCATACATTATTATTGTTGTCTACTTCATATTGTAAACGCACGTCGAGAAAAGTGTTTTAGTGATTGGGAGCAATGTTTGTTTTAGAGTCGTACTATTTAAAATTCAAAGTAAGAAACAGTAATTATTTAATTTTGTAAAAATAATATGAAAAAGCAAATAATTGACTTCTCAAAGTACCTAGATACTTCGGCTTTGAACTCGAAATTTCGAAACTTATGGTGGAACGAAACGTCGCTGTCTGGTGTTGGATCACAAACGTGTTATATTTCAGATCTAGTTTCAACTCCAAAATTGGACTTGAATTTAGAAATTTCGATTTTCAATTCAAGACTTCAATTTATAAAGTTGAAATTTCAATTTTCAAAGTCGGAATTGTCAAAAAAGAAAAAATTCAAATATGTGGTATCTTGCACTTCCCAAGGTATTTTTCTTTTGAGATAGATTTTCATTATATTTGCTGTTCAGTAAAATTATAAAAATTACACTAGTACCTTCATTTTCATAGCTCTCAAATTTGGTAACGAATTACTCTGTTGTTCTTATCATTTCTACTAAAGACCTCGCGTGAAACCTGCAAAATCTTTCGCGAAACTTGTTTATAACGCAAATGCAATTTAAATTATCTAGGTTTTCAATATAAGCATTTATGTAACCAATAATATTGAAGCTCTTCAAAGGTAAATGATGGTTTGTTTGCATTTTTTCCGCTGTAATCCATCATTATTTCCTGATAAGGATTTCTATAATCATGGAGTTTTTTATATAGAGAATAACAAATAGTGTTTCCACATGTTATTAGTTGTGATAGTGATAATTATTTATTCGAAAACAGCTACTTGAAATGATTGATCACTTGATATATACCACAAGTGCGTAAATTACTTTTTGTGTTTGTTGAATCTTATTGAATTATGAATATTATTCAGCCATTTTTTTTCCGAAGATTTCTCTCTCTAAAACTATAATTGACCATTTATATTCACGAATATAAAATGAATAATATCCTGTGGTGGAATGACAACAAAAAAGTTCTATTTAATTGAGTATAGGACAGTTAAAGAACGATGACTGTTTGTTTTTTAATTATGATATATCTTGAATATTACCATACAAACAGCATACTTTTGAAACAATTTAGAGGCATGTCCTTTTTCGGAAACCAGTATCCAAATTGCATTCCTTTATGCAATGGGCGGTACAGCAACTAAGAGAGTTTGTTCTTCATAATTATAATTTAATGACGACGATAGTATAATTATCACAGTATAATTAGATATCATAATTTTTATTTTATGATTACTTCTTTCCTTCCTTTGGAAGATTTACTTATCCTTTTTTTTGTATCAAGATGGAGTAGTAGAAAGCCAAAAACTTTCTTTCCCAAAAAATGACGATAGTATCCATTATTATAAACGGTCGTCATTACTTTAACATTATGAAGATGCAGTAAAATACTAACAAAAATTAAAATTTATTCCTCAAGTACCCGACACAGCGATCTTTGTAACACGTTGGATACTTTCTCTGTCCAAACAGGAAGATGAAATTTAATTTTTCTTAAAAAATTCTTATTTGTTAATAATTTCTAAAAAAAGTTGGTTGGGACAAATTTTTTCTTTAAAAAGCAATCGTTTTTTTGCAGTTTCCAATTCTGAATTCCATAACAAAAATCTCCAATTAATTTTCCTAGATCCTTTATTAGAAAAATAATAAAAGAAAGAAGTGTCTCCTTTCACACTACGGGGCTGAAAGCCAAATATCATAAAATTCCATTTGTAGAAAATGTATCTGATAAACTTGGAATGCTACTCAGTACCGAACAAATCAAAGTGGCCTTTTGAAATGCAAATAAATACAGTTGGGAAGCATTTTTTACCGAAACAAAGAAGACAAAAACCACAAGGAATACAATCCAATATAGTGTACAAATTGAACCATGGAAGCTGTCACAACTGCAATGTTATCTTAAAACACGAGTTTGAGAACACATGAGAGAATATAAGAAACTGAATATAAAAAACCCCACAACTCTTGTTGAATATGAAAAATTGTATGGACACATTTTTTATTTTGATTATCCAACTATTCTGGATGTTGTATGTTTATAAAAATTCAGTGTTACAGACCCCTAAAGAAGATTTTTATTAAATTTGAAACGTCGGCAAGAAAACAATTTTTTAAGAAAAAATTTATCCTGTTACCCAACTAACCCTTTTTCAGAAAAATTATTGGATCCCTCAACTAGTTAACTGAACATAATTTCTAGTTTGACCCTCAGATATAATACATTATATAATAAAGATATAACAACTTAGAAATCAGCTATTGCTATTTTGAGTGGTTTATTTTCTCCAACCCCATTCTTCTGGAGGTATTTTAGTATTATATTTCTGTTATTGAACTTGCAAGTGAACTCTTTTGAGATGTTATTTTGCTACATCGTCTATCACAGGTCAGAAACTGAGTTGTATGGTGTTTTCAGAGATATACCAAATCGATAATTCAATGAGGTAGAGGGATAACTTCGTTGATTGGACTCCAAAAATACGACGTAATAATGAACCTCGTAAACTTTTCATCGCTCAACGCTATCACTAGCTTCAATAAGTTATCGAATTAATTTAAAAAGACCAAAAACTCATGTTTACTGGGTTTTCTAAATCAGCACCACATTTCAGTTTTGACTGGAAAAACACGCTCAAAATAAGTCTAAGTTTTTGACCATTAACGTTTATAGATTCAAGTGGTTTTTGGTCAAGTATGGGACATTACCTGATATAGATTGAACTTCGAATATAATGTGTTTCAAGGATTATTCAAGAAGTTTATTAGTGTTATTTTGAAAAGAGATGCACTCGTTTATGTTCTTAGTTTCAGCATTAAAATTTTCCGCATAGTGTAGACAGGTACAGTTGACTTTTGAAACGATATCGTTGATAAATATTGAAAAGTGAAAAGAGCCCATTAGAACCCTCCGTACAAAAGGTTCCGCCATTTTTATTATTATTTCAATTTTATTATAACATATTTGAAAATTTATAAGATGATGATAATTATATTCTGAGGATAAGATCAAGTTCATATCTTGATCGATTCCGTTGAGTTGGTTGTAGTATTACCATACTTTCCGTGAAGAAGAATCACGTTCCGTCGAGCCGTCAATATTGAAAGTGCAACAAATTGAGATGGATCTAGAAGGGAAAAAAACACCTCGTGCGTGAGCACTGCAGGATTGTGTTTGTTCACTTTCACTGCATCTGACGTATTCAGAAGCGTGCTACCCACGTTTCGCAAAAGCGTGTCAAAGCTTATCAAGATGCATGATTTTGAAGATTTGCGATATAGCGACACCACAACTATACAAAGGAACTGGCTGGAAATGTATTAGGTTTTTATTGCAAAATTATTGTTGTTGCAAGGACATTCCATTCGGATGTGACACAATTTTTGTATGAGGATGTATTGATATCTAGTTAGCCTAGACCGGTTCCGCGAATAAACAGAATATTGCGTCACCATAACAATCGAAAAACATAGAAACCCTGGTGATTTTACTGATTCGCTTTTGTTTTGTCAAAAACTCTCCATGCGAGAAATGTGATTGACTCACCTCGGTACACATGTTAATAGACGGCGCATTAATCGAGATTTGTCACTCGTATGTGAAATTCTTTCACTTAATATCAACTAATTTCCAAATGTGAACAAAATTGAAAATTCAAGTGCCAACTTGACATTGCCAAGTACTGTCAATTGAAAATTGAAAATTTCAAGAACAGACCAACATGGCCAGGCACCACATCACATTTTATTGATTTATGTATAAAACTGATGTAGCATCAACATTCTGTGGATTTTATTTTTTCACCAAAAACTTACACACAAAATTAGTTCCATCTCAAGCAATTGTTGACCAGTGTACGTCAAAAAGAGAAAAAGTTTGTTGCATTTTTTGTACCGAAATGAATGTCCTGATAAGAACTATTGTCTTGACTCAGTTTTAAAATTGTGGCATTTCTGGGTGAAACTGAAAATAATGTATGTTTAGTTTATTGATTGGGTACCTTCAAAGTATTCTTTTTTTAATTTGCTAAATAAAAATGGTATTGTCAGAGAGGCAGCGTATCGAAGTCTTGATATTGTTGGGATGTGGGGATAGAATGCGGAGTCAAAGTGAGGTGTGTACTTTATTT